>APFE030430373.1:20934-34948 GCA_000404065.3 Pinus taeda | reverse complement strand
TATTTATTATTAAGGGGAGGGATATTACAATTTGCTGATAATATTCCGCCCTGAAGGTAGCAAGCTCTACTCCTCTGACAATACTCAGTATCATCTTCTCATGATCAATGTGTGATATAATCTAGTGGATCATGTCTACGCACGAGAAGGTAGGATACCTTCATGCAACCTTTTACAATCTTGACTTATGAATGTTGACATAGACATGACGGTCCTCCAAATTCTCCTCAAAATTTCCTGTGAATATAGTGTTGATGTCTTTCCATGTGATCTTAACGTCTTAATGAAAATATTTGCATCTGCACAAACGGGCAAGCTCATAGACACCTGTTCAACCACATATCCAGTTCTTCTTTCAAATGTCCTTTCATCTAGCTCTCTTGGAGGCCATGTTACTTGTAGTGCTAAGAAGCTACTCAACACTTATTGTACCTGGAGACAGAGAAGACACTCATAACAAGGCAATGTCAACTGAAAAATAGAAAGCAACTCGGGAATCAATCATGCAACAAACTGGGTGACTGATGGGTAAGATTTCGCAACATTGACTATTAGAGGCTGGGAGACTGTCAGCTGGAACAGTGCATTGAATATTCCAGCTTCCAATGAGGCTTACTTCTGACTGGAACTGCACAGAGCAGAGTCCAGATAGGTTGTCATAGGAATGGAACTGCACAATACACAATTATGTCTAGTTGGGTTGCTGGCTGGAACTCTGCATTGCACAGTTCTAGTGGGTAGGAATGGGCACTATCACCCAGAATTGCACAGAGAACAACTGGGAGCTAGTGTCAAGCAGCCTCTGCATAATTCCTGGAGATAAGGCATAGCCTTGAATTCTGGGAATGTGTAGTGCATGCTAGGAAAAGTAAGTTCTGGGCCGAGGTAGCCTAGATTTGCCCAAGGGCAACCTGAAGACAAGAAGTACTGAATGAGTGTGAAAAAACGGTGCATATATAAGTAAATAGACATGCATGCAATCCAAGCGAGTGAAAAAATTATTCAAATGGGAAAACAATGAAGCTCATGAAGAGAGTCGCCACAACGATGACTGTTAATGCAAAGACAAGGTTATGCATGCGATAATAAGGAAATGCAATGAAAAAATTGAAACAACACTTCTACAAGTTAAAATACATTGAAGCACTAGTTGTCATTCAATAAAACAAGGAAAACAACACGCACACAAGCCAAGAAATCAAAAGAGACAGAAAAGATAGTAAAAGACATGAAAATAAAAACTTACACGAAAAAGTTGTGCCGAATGTACCGAAAGTTCCTAGATGCCTCGAGAATTCTAGAGCTCCAAGATCGAATGTGAAAAATGAGCTTTTGGGAATCCATTAAATAGATTTGTTAGATTTAGGGTTTATGACATGCATGCCACAAATCTAGGAAAAAACGACACTTGGCGGGAAGTTTCAAAAATTGATTTTGCATGTAACTCCTAGTGCTAAAAATAGATCCCTAAAATCTAGGGATTCTTTTTCACTTTTTTCTTTTTCCATTTTTCAGGAAAATCTTCCATGCATGTAAGGAATAATTATGCTATTATGGAGGGAACCGGGTATCCTACAGGAACATGCAACAGAAAACCACTGAAGGGAAGTGTCTGTGCTATTTCTAGACTAAGTGGCCCTGACTGTCTCTCATGTTCTATGCAATTTCCTAGAGCAAGGCTGGTTGCCTACTGGGTCAGCACAATTTTGAGCCTCATCTCACAACCGAGATGGTCTATGTAGTTATCCAGAGCAAGGTTGGACTTTCTTCTCTGCTCAATTTTTGGGAGCAAGGCAGTTGCTGGGTTACTCTATGCAATTTTCCAGAGTAAGGCTGACTACTTGCTCTACGCAATTTCTAAGTGCAATGTAGCTGCTGGGTTGTTCTGTGCAATTCATAAGGGCAAGACAGACTGCCCTAGGAAAGTAGAAGTTCCCATACAATACAAAGACCAGATGTGAACCAAGTTTCTGGGTCAGTGTGTGGTTAGTCTATAGAACAATTAAGTGAACACAAGTTTCCAAGTGAAATATAAAATCAAATGAAGCACAAGTACCTCAGAAGTATAATATGGCTGCTAATATTTCGAGGAGGGAGGCTCCAAAAGAAGTGAAGTAAAAATTTTGGAGGGTGGTTGTAGCTGCTACAACAAGCCACAAACCTGGCCTTGTGTTTCTCCACACTACCATCCCCTGCTTTCTTTACCTTGTAAATCCATCAGGAACTGACCACTGACTTGTCCAATGGTCTTGGGACCATGTCCCAAACACTATTCCTGACAATGGAGCCATATTCCTCAACCATGGGATCAACCCAAGTCGGTTGCTGCACTGCTTCCTCAAAATAAGATGGCTCTATCTCAACACATCCACTCATAAGAGCCATGTATCCAGTGTACCTATCTGGTGACCTACTCTACCTGCACTGTGATGTGGGTGCTCCCACATTCTCTCTCGCATTATGCAATAAGTTGTCAGCCTCTTTGGAGTGCTTTCTCCCATCTCTTGAAGACTTTGCATGAGTGGGTGTCTCCACTCCCTGATTTTCTACATGTGGCTACTCCACATCAATCTGAGGTTCCTCCTTATGAGCCAAAAGTTCCTCAACCACATGTAGCTGAAGCTCCCTCTCAAGGGAACATCTCATTGCCTTCTATTCATCGAATTTAACATCCCTGCAAACCACTGTCATCCTACTGGTTAGTAGGTACACCCAATAGTTGTGAGGTGTATCAGTGTACCCCATAAATATCCCCATCTCTACTGTTGGCTCGAGCTTCTTCCATGCATTTTTAGTCACATGGAAATATAATTATGAGAAAAAAACTTGAAGTGACCCACATCTAGTCTCTTCCCTAAGAAAGCCTCCTCTGGTGTACCCATCCCAAGAATCTGATGAGGCCTTTGGTTACGAAAATAAACAACTATGTTTCATGCCTCGACCCACAAGTGTAGTGGTAGGCCCTGATCATGCAACATCACTTGTGCTTTCCCTACAATACTTTTATTCTTCCTTTCAACCACCCCATTCTGCTATGGGTTATGGGGTGCCGTCAATTATCTTTAATGCCTTTTGCTGCACAGAATTTTTTTAACTCATTTGACACATACTCTCCACCATTATCACTCCTGAGAGCTTTAACCTTCCTGCCAGTATCTTTCTCAGCCAATGCTTTAAATTCACACAACTTTGGAAAAGTCTGATCTTTCTTTTGTGTGAAAAAGATCCAGCATTTACGAGAAAAATCGTTAACAAATACAACATAATACCTGTGATTTTCTGTGGATGTTGTCAAGAACGGTCCACACACATATGAATGGACTTGATCGAGGATCGCTTGTGCTCGACTGTCTTTGTCGTGAAAGGAATATTTGGTGAATTTTCCCAAAGTACATAATTTGCATGTAACAACTTGCTCTAGTGTACTTTTGGGAAGACGATAAAAATTTGCTACATGATTTTAAAAGCGCCATGATGCAAGTGACCCAATTGCCTGTGCCACAAATCATCGATGTCTTGGATTTGCACCTTCTCTGCTTTCATGCTCAAGGAAACACAATATTATACCTCCAAATTGTAGAGATTATTCTCCAAAATCCCTATCCTCTTTATCTGTCCCATGTTTATGTGACGAAGGAATGCATTTCCCTTACTAAAGATCACATCATAGCCTCTATCCTCCAACATGGAAACATACACCAAGTTCTTCTTCAAACCAGGAACATACATAACATCTCTCAAAGTGAGGGGAGCACCCGACTCCCTCTGAAAGGTAACTGTACCCAACTCGGTAGCACTATATCTCCCATCATAACCCATCTCAATATGCATATGGATATTCTTCTCTTCCAACTGAAGAGCTCCTTGTTACTAGTCATGTGGAAAGAAGCTCCATTGTCTAGGTACCATACACTACCCATCATCGATGATACCATGCATGTGATGAGGATAAATTCAAATTCAATTTTTGATGCAAGACCCTCACCTGCCACTCCTCCTGAGGACCTTTTCTTGGACTTCTTGAGAGGACAATTTGTAGAAAAATGTCCCAACTCGTGACAATGAAAGCACTTGAATTTTGACATGTCCTTCTTCTTGCCTCCATGACAAGAATCCAATTTGGAATGGGACACCTTCCCCTTCCCTTTCTTTGCCTTACCTACTAAGGCACAATTTTACTCATCATCATTCTTTGATGAGGATTTGTCTCTGGTGATCCTCCAAATCTCTTCCTGTACCAAATCCGACCACAATCATTCCCAATCTGGTAGCTTCTGCCTCACATTGAGAGAGTCTTGATAACTGTGCCAACTCTTGGGGAGTCCTAGAAGAGCTAGGATCACCATATCATCCTCGGTAATAGTAATCCCAACACTTCCAATCTCATCATGAAAATGAGTGAACTTGGTCAAGTATTTTGGAATAGATTCACCCTTATCCATCTTGATCTTTATGAGTTTGTCCTTCATTGCCAACTTCCTATGGTCACTTCTATTCTGAAACAGGTCCATCAATGCCTTCCACATTGAGTATGGAGTTTCCTTACCATGGAGACTCGAGACAATGTGATCTCGAACTCCCTCAAGTATGATCTGCCTCGCCTTTTTCACACACTTTCTCCATTCAACCAAATCTTGAGCATCTGATGCTGGAGGCTTAGGAATGTCTTGATCAATGAATTCCTTGAGGCCATTTTCTTCTAGCACTGCTTCCATCCTGTCCTTCCATGCTATGTAAGTCAAGTTTCCTTCCAAGGGATACTCAAGTCACAATCCGTAGAAAGACATATTGTTGATCTAAATTATGAAATGCAAATTTGATTTTCACCTACACAAAAAACTCGAAATCTCCTCTTATATATTATATTCAGCTCTGATACCATGTATATTTTTACTGTAGATTCAAAAACTCACGTACAACGGAAACAAAAAATGATCAATGAAAACAATAATCAGAAAGAAGAAGAATATCAATCGCACATAACACAATATTTCCTTGGGGAAAATAATTGCTCAAAACCCCAACTATGTATATTGCATTAACCAAAATATCTGAGAAGAAAATACAATTCTTGTTCACAATAGAACAATCCCCGCACAAGTATGATCTAACTCTCTACCTCACAAGCCATCCCAAGCCAACACTTAGCTAGTTATTTTGCCTACCAAGCCCCTACTTCCTTGCGCAATTCCTGAGAGAATCAACCTTATATTTAATTGGGAAATATTTCCTCCATAATTGAGTAATCCAAACTTAGGTACTCAACTAATTGTATGTAACATCTATAAAACTATAAAAATTATACAACTAATAGTACACTATCCCTGTACTCTAGTCTCAACTGGGTCTTCCTCTGAACTGACATCCATGCATTATTTGTGAGTAAATCTTTAGTTAACTGCTATGGCATTGAGGATGCATTATTGCATTGACTCACTACTAAACCTCTACTAGTTCCTCGAACAATTAGAACTAGTTTAACTGACTATAACTCAATTAGACTGATTTATCTAATTACAACTCCAGTAAACTCAACTTGGGCCCCTAAAATTTAGGGATCACTCTACATGAATCTAGATAGACTTCCAACTTGAATTTCCTAAGTCAATTAAGCCAATTTAACTTAATCAACTATTACAAGTTGTTATGAGAATAATTACAATTTAATTCAAGGAAAAATTAAATTGGAATTTCTTGTGGTTGTTTTTAACAATCATTGGTTTTTTCACAACACAACTACATTTGTTGGAGGCTTACACAAGGCAACTAGACACTGCATTCATTCCACTTATATTATACAATATACTTTATCTCTAAGTTCAATAGGGAATACATCAATTTTTTTGAATTTAGTTTTGTAATATGTTGGAGAACAAGGAGAATGAATAAAATAAATAATATGACCCATTTCTCTTAACAATTATGGAATCTTGAGGCCTTTTACAGTTTTGGGCAAATAAATTCATGGAGTCCTTTGAAAATATATATAGTCATATATGCAATGCATTAGCAAGATGGAGAAGGAAATTTTCAAAGTGATGAGTCAATATGTCGTGTAAATTGCAGCTCAACCACTCAGAGGAATGCCTGATTACATTTGTTTTTGTACAGATTAATTCAATCTATAGTGATGTTATACTACAACCTTAGTTGGATGGTGTAAATAATATTCAAGAGTTAGACTCAATGCTGCTCAATTTGATCTTTAGTTAGTCAATTTTGTAGACTATCAACATTAATATTGTTTTATGTTGATGGTTACCGATATCCTATTCAACAAGTATTGTAATATAAGAGTCCTCATTGAAATGATAGTCACAAGGAACTTGGAGCAATATGATATACTGATGAAGTGCTAAATAATGAACAAAAGCCATGACATATGTTTCCTAAATCCAAAATTTGCACATATAATATTCTCGCATCAAATAGTGTTGAGGAAATAAACTTAAGTTGCTAATTCAAAGGAAAAAGATGCGCGAAAAGAATTTTAGCTGGAAAATGATTAGAAAGTAAAAAAAATTAGGTGATAGTCCTTAATGAAGGAATATTTTGTAAATGAAAATGATGGAGAGGATTTATTGGATATGCAAGTCATAATTATTTCAATGTCCTTGCAATGGTTGTAGGGTGAACTGAGTAATTTATGGTCAAAGGCAATCCTCAAATCCTTTCTCGCATATTGGACCCAAGGTTGGCACATGAATTAAGGGATGGTGTTCTCTATTAGAGGCCTTATTTGATTCCAAGGTTTTTTTTTTTTTTTGAAATGCTTGTTGTCAGTGCTACAATACTGTTAATTTATTCCTATGGAATTTCTCTGAACGGAACTAGTTGAAGAATTT
This sequence comes from Pinus taeda, assembly GCA_000404065.3. NCBI lineage: Eukaryota > Viridiplantae > Streptophyta > Pinopsida > Pinales > Pinaceae > Pinus > Pinus taeda. The sequence goes on along the minus strand of APFE030430373.1, from coordinate 28,103 downwards.
TGGTCCAAAATCTTCTGACTGACATGGAGAGAAGCAAGTAACCATACATGTGAAGAGTTTATGTACAATTTTGACATTTTGATCAATAATGTTACATGGATGGAGTGATTTTATTGGCTAGTATTAGCAAGCAATCTGGTAATTATTTGTGTACATGAGATCTCATCTATCATTCACACTCAAAACATGGAGCTCTCATATCTTATTCACCAGAGGTTGAGAAGTAATAGAACTAGAGGCCGATGCAGATTCCCTTAATAAACACAACACTAATGACCTTGAAGGAAAGCTTGCATTGCTAGAGGGTTCTTTTGTTGACAATGATCTAGAAAGCTTGAGAAAATAAGTTGTTGGAATCTCTAAGAGAGAGGAACTTCCAGCTAGTCATTCCCATGTGAGTAGTGAGAGGCCATCTTATCCATTTAGGGATTTGGAAATTGAGAAAGAGATTAATTATATTTGAATGGAAAAAAAAGGGTTTTGATATCTTTATTGGCCATGTCTCTACCATATATTCAAAGTATGATTATAGGGAATGAATATCAAAGATTAATCCAATATTTCTAATTCTATTATACAATTTAGTATAAAGCATTGTGAATATTATAGTTGTGATGCTAAGATATTGAAACAAGAAAGGCATGAGAGCTATCATTTATTTCAAGTCTTTAAACAAAGTTGGGCCTTATCAATAAACCTGTTTGCATGCACCAATTTCAACTATTTTGAATTATAACTATCACTTGAGAAATTGGAAAAAGTAGTAACTCCATTTTTTTATGATGAATAAATCTCATGTGCATATTATCTCTTCCAACTATTTGGTATTGGAGATGAAACCAATGGGTGTGATGCATGAGAAACTGAATCACTTCAAGTCCTTGCATTGGAATACGAATAGAGATTGAGTTATATGTGTGTGTATTTTGGGAATGAAGATCTAATAGCTAATTGAATTGTGGAGAGACCTGATTCAAAAATTGTCTGGAAAAGAGAGAGAAATATAGAGAGAAAGAGGAGTATAAGTGAGATAGAGGAACAAAGAAGATAAAGAGGTAGAGACAAATTAAAAAATAGAGCCAAAGAAAAGGAAGAATTCAGAATTTAAAGACCAAGTAAACCAACAAAGTAAATTTTTAATTCTATCAGGGGATTGGTGTCTCCTTTTAGGTAATAGGTTGTAAAAGAACATGTTAGAGCTTGTAAGAAGTGGGAAGTAGGTGCTTCCAACAAGTTGTAGTTTGTGAAAAGAAAGAGAGGTTGAAGCCTCATGTAGGTAGGAGCCTATAAAATTGATGTAAAAAGGGAGTGGGTGGTTGCATTTTCATCACAACAAAACATTTGTGGTTTTTCCCTTTATGGTTTTCACTTATATCTAATGTCTGCATGTATTTCATGTGTTACTTGTGTGTTTTCCTTTGAATTCATGGTTAATTTATGGAGACATATATAAATCTACTAATTGATAAAGAAAAATTTAAAAGGTTGTTAAAATAATTTAAAATTTTTCACTACTAAAAGACATGATTATTAACTCACCCCCCCTCTCAGTAATCATTTAGTTTTCAACCTAGGGTTCCAGTGTCACCACAATAGCCTAGTCCCTAAGGTATTTTTCTCTCCTATGGTTCCAATGCACCACTTTGACATTACTTGTAATCAAAATCATATTTCCTTGCTAGATATTTCAATAGTTAACCTATATCACAAACATGTAATCAAATTAATCATAATTTTTTAAAATCTAATTAAACCACAATTTCAACAGATAATTATTTGAATTGATACGTATCTATATGGTTATTCTTTTCTTCTTTGTCTCCATAGCTAATAATTCCATCTCACTATATTTACCAAATGTTCCCCCTATTTCTCATATCCCATTGATCATGAGGCATATTTCTTCTCCCATCAACCATTCACCTTTTTGGGTTCAGGAAACCACCATTCTAACCAGTCTATCTATCCAAAGGTTTTCTTGCATGGCCCCCCATCAGTTACTCACCATTTCGGGCCCATGCATCCCCATTTCGTGTAGTCTACATGTCCAAGGGTTTTCCTGCATGGGGTTATTATTAGAGTCTTATAGCCAAGTATTGATATGACATTCTCTATTATAATGTGCATGGAGTTGTATTGCCAAGTGGCAATTTGGGGTGCTCCAATGCATTGCTCATGAATTCTTATAGTAAGTTATTGTTTATGACTTGCTCCCATGATGTAATTAGAATATCATGGGGCTTCCATGTCATCACAACAATATTATTCTTGAGCTCCTTGTTCCATCATTTCATCTATATCACAACATTCAATTCTCATGAGATATACTCAAAATTTTGAAATCAGACAATATTTTTAATTGTCCAAGTGTGCTTCATTCAGAAGCCAAATATCATTTACATGAGAATTCTAAAGCATGTTGTTGTACTCTCTTGTAGGTGGTGGTATTATTTCATGGTGGTTTCTATCTCACACCCAATTATAACACTCGTCTTGCAATATGATCTTTCAATTAGCTAAACAACTATCATCTCATACATATTTTATTGTCATTTCAAAGATTCAAAACATCCTGAAGTAATCTCACAATTGTTGTACATATACCAATTATTTCATTCCATATGATTTCAATTAGATTGAAATGAAACCATCACAACATTGTATGTTGCAACAAATGTATTCTAAGAATTTCATAATACAATCAAATTTTATTTCAGCAACCCAACAAGTGAGAATGAGAAATGCATATCTTAAATTCATGGGCGATTTAGTTCTCTATTGAATCATTTTGAATGCATTACTAAATTCATTGTAGTCTTTCACACCAAAGGCTACCTTCCTTAACCATACCCCTCATTGGACATCCATACAATACATGAATTAATTTTGAAGCAATAGATACCAAATTTACATGCAAGGAATTCTTACCCAATTCCTTTCCTTTACCTTTGCTTACTTCTTGCCTCACTTAATTGACTACCATTACAATCACTTCTAGTTGAAACTTTTTAAAGGAGTTTAGCTGGATGGTAGCATACCTATTGTTGCAATATTCAATAGTCCTTGGAATGATATCAAATTCATATATTAGTCACAACTCTATCAATTCAACTACATACAAGTTTCAATGAAACTTTCATAAAGGGATTTGCATTGGGTATCCACTCTACAAATTCTAATATTGGTCTATCACTTTTAAAGTTAACTTTTAGCCTCTATTATTTTCAAATATTTACATGACAAGATTATAAGCCTAATCATATCATATGCACACTAACAATGGTAGTTAATTGGTAAGGGATCATTCTTATACACTTTCCTGATGGATATTCCACGTGACATGGATTTAAATTGGCTAACCTCACTATATTACCCAAAACAAGAAAGTACTAACTTTTATTTACACACCATTCACATAGTCATCATATTTTAAAAATTAAATTAATTATCCTCTTATTATGATGGTTCTCAACAAATTTCCTTACAAATGAAATGGCATGATTATACCTTTATATCATTTTCTAATTTTTCACACATTCAAAAATATAAAGTATATGCTAGCCAAGCACAATTTCAGTTAGGGGAAACTTCCTTCTTAAGCCATTTTAACAGTTGTAACATTGTTTTCCAGATGGTTCATATTAATCCAATCAAGCCTTCTTGACTGATCCTTTATCCTCATCTACCCTATGCTGTAGTTAGAAAAAAGGCAAACTACCAAGATAATCTGAAATTTCATCACATGAATAACCCAATAAACTCTATTAAACATTGAAATAAGTTTCCTTAAAATTTTAGCAGGTTATGACCCAATTTTATATCTTGTGATCACAGTTATGGGGTTCCTTCCCTTTCACTCATGTGCATATCGCCTATATATACACACATCAATCATTAGTCAATTAATCCATGCAAGAGTTATAACATCTCAATTTCATAAGAAGTTAGGAATTCTTTAATTTTTGCATTCAATAGGTTGATTCATAGTAGTCATTTGTAACAAACCAAACATTCTATAGTTACTTCAACAAAAACACTTAAAATATTAAGACAGGCACACAATTTCAGTTATAGTCTTTTCCAAGGTCTATATCAACCTTAAGGTTTAAAAAATACTTATAAATAGTTTAAAAGGAATTTTTAATATTTGAGAGATCTCATGGGAACACTTATTCCTTTGCATTGTTGGTTGCCACTTCATATGTTTGGATTTTACATGAGCTATTGTTCTTTTGTTTTTTGCTAGGGAACTCAAGAATTAGGTCTTTGCACCCTCAACATGTCAATGGCCTTCTATTCTTCCCAACCTTATGAGGTTCTCTCTGATGTTGTCATTATGACTACCTTCCATATCTCCAGAGGTTGATGCATATTGCAACAACCCTTGCATGCAACACATATGTTGTAGTAGAATTGTGTTAAGATTTTCCTGTTCTTCTTGTTTTCTAGTGACTCTTTCATTCTCTATTTTGCAACTCTTCAACTCAACTCTCAGAATCTTGAGAGTATCTATTCCATTAGGGGGTATTTCCTCTTATTTCTCATGATGGAATTTGTACATACATTTCTATATCATATTTTGTTCATTCCTCTATTTCTTACTACAAATTGTATCTTATTATGTGTTGTCACACACACACAACTGATAGGAATCAAGCATAAGCCCATTAATTGGTTACCTTGTCATGCCAACACTAATCATGCTGTTATAAACTATGTTGATTTTATGCTATTCACACATCTAAAAACCATGTTAGTAACATAAATGTAAGCATTATATCAAGGTTAGTAACCACATCAACTATAAATCCAAATAAAATTAGCATATATAGTAATAAAATTGTTGTATTAAATTTCCATGTGAATCTCTTTAGGTCTAGTTTCAAACCTTTGCTCTAATACCATTCTGTAACACTCCCTCCCACCCTCTTTCGCTACCTCAAGCTATGGGAGGTGTTACCTATTGATTCAACCTAATCTCCAAGGTTTGTTATGAAGACGAGGTTACAAAATCCTCTTTTAATCTCATCAAAACTTAGAACAAATTCCACTAGCGTGTTCAACTCATTGAGAGGTTTTTGGAGATATAAATTTTATCTCAATTTGACTCCCTGATTGAAAGTTATGCCCATTTTATTTTAGACAATCATATTAGGCCATGTCAACATTGATATTCCATGTGGCACTGCCACACTAGCATGACATAGGTCCATGTCACAAGTGTGCAACCATGTGGCATCCAAGTGTGGTCCACGTGGTATTGCCACATTAATATAATATAATTCCACATCATCACTAGGTTTCTACGTGGTCCCCAATTGGTCCATGTTAGGTCCACATGGAACTGCCACACCAACATAGGGCACGGGGCACATTTGTTCATTCCCCTTCATGTTTTTCAATAATTTTATGTTATATTCAATTTGTTGGAAATCCATCACTACAACATTTTCTTTAACGTATTACCCCTAGATCCTTGCATATATGGATCCATATATTTAATTAAGGGAGATTCAGCTTGGCACCCATCCAAGCCTTCATTAGTGGAAGCATCTCCATCCACATCTAGATCCCTGGATGCCAAATGTAACCTTACTTCGATGGTGTATCTGGTCCAACATGCATCTAGCTCCCGATGTGGGCTTTTCCTTTTCCACATTTATATCCTTGGATCCAGGATACAACCATTCCTCGACGAGTAATTTGGCCTTAGCCAGATCCAATCTTCTGTAAGTGTTTCTTCCCGTAGCACACCTTGAGTGATGGATCCAAGATGTGGATCACATTGCTTTCCACATGGAACTGCCACATCAACATAGGGCATGAGGCACATCCATTCATTCCCCTTCATGTTTTTCAATAATTTTATGTTATATTCAATTTGTTGGAAGTCCATCGCTACAACATTTTCTTTAGTGTATTAACCCTAGATCCTTGCATATATGGATCCATATATTTAATTAAGGGAGATTTGGCTTGGCACCTATCCAAGCCCTCATTATTGGAAGCATCTCCATCCACATCTAGATCACTGGATACTGAATGTAACCTTACTTCGATGGTGTATCTGGTCCAACACTCATCTAGCTCCCATTGTGGGCTCTTCCTTTTCCACATTTATATCCTTAGATCCAGGATACAACCATTCCTCAACGAGTAATTTAGCCTTAGCAAGATCTGACCTTCTATAAGATTTTCTTCCCCTAGCACACCTTGAGTGATGGATCCCAGATGTGGATCACATTGCTTAAAGGAAACTCGACTGGTTTTGAGTGGTCTTTAAAAAGGATGTTTGGTCCCGCGACATATTTGGGCCTCATTTGAGGGAACTTTTCTTAGGTGACCTCAAACCCTAGATGCTCCGATACAATCTTCTATAAAGGAATAATTCGGTCCCACGGTGATCTGACCTCCACAAAAAGGATCATCAGATATTTTCACGAGTATACAGAATAAGAGAAAACAAGGAGAATTTGGGGAATTTTTCTAAGGTAGAGGGCACTTCCTACAAACCAAATTTCTTGAAGATAAACACTAGGGTCTAATAAAATAACCTTAGAAGTACCGAGCCTTGTATAGAGCGAATTACATAGGGTACCGCTAAGACCCGAAATACATCATATCCCAAATAAGAGGAATTCATGATTCCAAGGTCAATACACCCAAATTCAACACTTCACAAGATGAAATATGCATGAAAATCCATCTTTGAGCTTTGTTATAGGTAAATTAGCTTCTTTAATGAATTAATATTTCTTCAAACATCATCAAGGAGAAACACAAATTCATATGACTATATAAGAGGGCTACAAGCCATGTTAAACAATGAATCTTAGAATGTTACAACATATTACAATTCTAAGTTACAACAATGCATAAGTTTCCATAAACCCTTGGAATAATCACATCATTCATAGAATGAATGACTATCAACTCTAACTAGATACTCATTTAACACACAACTATAAATTAAGATTATAACATGTAAGATAACCCAAAACCATGGGTATGATAGTAAGCTTCCCAATTCATAAACATATAAGATAACTTAAAGCTTATAAGATAATAGTTTAAGTGAGTGAACTTCAAATAATCAACCAAAAAAATATAAATGACCATGCATTTCATGAAGATGGAAATAATCATACAGTTTAAGCAGTTATATATCA
>APFE030430373.1:0-20791 GCA_000404065.3 Pinus taeda | reverse complement strand
AATGATTTTGGGAAACCTTTCATGATTAATATAGAACCATATATCAACCAAAAACATAAAAAGTATAGTTATCATCCATAATTTAAATATGCATAAATCATTTTAATTATCTAAGTGAGTTATATTAGCTAGAGACTAAAGGAGGTACTTCCACTATCCACCCAACTATAGGCTAGCTACATTGCATTCTCTCTTGCAGTTGACCACCCCTTAGATAGATATAGAGTTTTAAGGGATGCTTGCATAGGATAAATTCAAACCAATCGTTTGGTAAGTTCTTAATAGACGGATTCCATTGTCCAGGTGGTTCATCAACTACTTTCTGGCACTAAGCACCTCAATGTCTCACTTACTCTATGATTTTAAATCACAAGGTTTCGCCCAACATCTAGAGGGGTATATGAATAAGTTCCAAGGGATTAAATATACCATGAATGTGCTTCCTAAACCAATTGGAAAATACTTAGTGGTTCATCATACAAAAATAGACACTAAGTGTTTCACCAACCTAACTTCCAGCACCCAATGGTTTAGTTCATTATTCAGAAAGCACCTAGTAGTTCATTAGCTAAAAAACAAGCACTAAGTGGTTCATCAACAAAATAGTAAACATAAGATGGGGGTATATCTCTTATTTCCAAGGATTGATGACACTGTTAAGGTGGTTTATCAACTATTTATTAGCAACTTTAGTGGTTCATCAACTAGCAACAAACACTAACAGGTCAGTCCTCTATTTAAAACTATCCTCACCTGTATGGATTCATTATTTAAAAACACTAAGTTGTTCATCAGCCTAACTGCAAGCACTTAGTTGTTTAATCATACCTTTAACAAACACTTGGTGATTCATCAACCACATAATAAGCACTAAGTGTTTATTATGCTCCATAGTTCCCCACCTTCTAGAAATTTAGTCTTTCAACCTTATATCTTCTAAGAAATATCGGTACTCATGCACCGAAATCAAAGAGAAATGGGAAACCAATTTCCTCACATTTCCTACGATCAGACCCAATAACAGATATTAAAAACAAAGAGAGAGAGAAAAATCCATAAAAAGGTAAATATGAGTCTTGAGAGGACCAACTTTGTCTCAGAACTAACCAATGGTAGTTAACTAGTGAACTCCTAATCCATGCAATCCATTCCAAAAATAGATACGAAACCTTGAGAGAGAGAAATAACATGAACATTTGAGAGTGTGTAGAATTTCCACAAAATTCTGATTTGCTATTATGAACAGTCTGAAAATTATTTTTCTTTTCAAACAAACACAAAATTTCTCTACTAGATGCACTGACATAGGAACATAAATAAAACATAGTCACACAATTCAAGGCAATTTCTTTTTACTAGGAAACCCAATTGGTAAAACCCTTTGCTTGATGTGAATTTTATTGATAAAAAACTCGAAACATATATCTCTTACAAAATAATTGTTCAATTTTAAAGAAACACTTGTCTTTCTGAGTTGTTCTAAGCTTGAAACCATTGCAAGACTACCGATCTATGCTTCCCTCTACCAACCTATGTACAAGCTTCTCTTGCACACTCTTCCTCACACAAGATCCATGCACAAACTTGTGCTTCCTATTACTTGGTCCCACCAACTCATGCTCACCAAAACAATGATTAAAATTGTGCCTTCATTCATTCTTTTAAAGGTAATTCGAATGGTTAAAATTGGTGAATTTTTAATTAAGTAATTGAACTAGAGCTTTTCTAGTTAACAAAAGTCAACAAAACTAGCTAGATCCTCCTAAAATTTAGGAGGCTAACTCCACTTAAGCTTTCAATTCCCAATTTAACTTAGACTAGAAAATCTAGAACTTGATTTTCAATTTCAACACATTATTTAACTACCTCATGCACTCCTAATTTTTAGGGAAACTCCATAATTTTAGGAACTCGACCATGCACAAAAAGGAACTCCAATTTGACTCCTTGAATTAAGGCACAAATCAAGGAATCAATTTTCTCGCTAATTTTCAACACTCCCTCTTAGCGAGGAAGGTTTTATTGGAAGAACCTCATCCACCTAGATCTATATTCAACTCTACCAAGTTCTCCATTGTTGCAGCTACTCCCTTGGAACTAGAAGGCTTCCCTACTTTCTTCTGTGGAACCTATTCCGAAGACTTTTTCCCACTATGTTTTGCAAGTCCATAATATACCATTATCAATGATCATGGTTCCTTTTGTGTCATTGAAATTTGGCCAAAACAATCTTCCCTCTAGCTGCTCCTTTGTCCATTAAGGATGCAACACAGAGGGACTTCTTTTAGCTGTTCACAACTCCATTTGTGAACAACTCTCTGGTTGCCCACTTATGCATTCCTTTGTTTCTATGATGAAAACAAGTCAAGGGCACGAAGGTTTCCCACTTTCACTATAGAAGTAGACTAGGGTGGAATATTGAGCCCTCTTCCTCAAATAACTTTGATACCATGTAGAATTTCCATGAAATTCTGAAATTCTGTTATCAGAAATATATATATTTTTTTTTCACAAAAACACATAATTAATCTACTAGATTTGAAAACATAGGAACATAAATAAAACATAGTCACACAATTCAAGGCAATTTTTTTTTACTAGGGAACCCAACTAGGAAAACCCTCTTCTTGATGAGAATTTTATTGATAGAAAAATTGACAAATAGATCTCTTACAAAATAATTGTTTCAATCTGAAAGAAATACTTGTCCTTCCTGCTTGTTCTAAGCTTGAAACCATTGCAAGACAACTTATCTATGCTTCCCTCTACCAAGGTATGCACAAGCTTCTCTTGCACACTCTTCCTCACACAAGCTCCACACACAAACTTGTGCTTCCTATTGCTTGGTCTCACCAATTCGTGCTCACCAAAACAATAATTAAACTTGTGCCTTCGTTCCTTATTTTAAAGGTAATTTGAATGGTTGAAATTGGTGAATTTCTAATTAAGGAATTGAACTAGAACCTTTCTAGTTAATAAAAGTCAAAAAAACTAGTTAACTGGATCCTCCTAAAATTTAGGAGGATAACTCCACTTAAACTTTCAATTCCCAAATTAACTCAAACTAGAAAATCAAGAACTTGAATTTCAATTTTAACATATTAGTTAACTGCCTAATGCACTCCTAATTTTTAGGGGAATTCCTAAATTTTAGGAGCTCAACCATGCACAAAACGAACTCAAATTTGACTCCTTGAATTAAGGCACAAATCAAGGAATCACTTTTCCCGCTAATTTTCAACAGAGTGCAAGAGCTCCAATTTCTCACACACCATTAGTGTCTCATAAATCAGTTGAAATGAAACCAACCATGTTTTCTCTTCTACTATGTGTATATGTAGAAAATTCCTTTGTGTCCCAATGTGTTTTGAGAGAGAGAGAATCATATTTCCTTCTTTGCATGTTATTGAGAGCGAATATTGGCTCTTCAATGCATTTTCTCCTAAAAGGATATCTCCTTGGCTTGTGAGAACGAAAGGCGAATGAGAACCACTTACACTTCCACCACCCAAGTCTAATCCATTAAATGACTGTTAGTAAACTCTGCCAACTTAAGTTCACTTCCAATCTCATCACAATTAAATCTATTAGTGAATGGAATTTTGTGACTGCAAGTAACTTTAACATTTAATTTGGCTAGGTATGAGTCATGGATTTTTAAAACATGACAATAAGGAAGAAACTTGAGACATTAAATTTGGAGGGGCATGTTTTCAAAACATGCAAGTAGGCAAGTAGTTTCCCTCGAACTAAGGATCTGTAAGGTGATGACTATTTTTTCTGATTCACTTACGCAACCTTTTGAATCCTTAGCTGGCTAGGCCTAGAACATTGGAACGATGTCTGATTTAGAGCCTGGTTATTTATGATAAAACTTCAAAGTAAAACAAAAGAAAGAAAATTCAAAGAAACCAAGTAAACTTTATAATATAAATTACATAAAAAAATCCAAATGTATTCTAAAAGAGGGCAGCATGCTAAACAATTTGGAAAGTAGAGCTAAAATCACAAATATATAATTTTTAAGTTCAAATTTCATATATATATATATATAACAACCTCCTTCTAAGATAAAATCCCATAAAAAGAATAATTACAATACACAATATACATGTAATAATTGTCAAGAAAGAGAAAAACATAAGTGTAATAATTAAAAGACTAGGTGGTAAAAATACTGCAAGGTTATTCATTGAAAGTGTGACAAAATAATGTTCAAATATGATAATCAAAACCTTGGAAGATTAAATATTTGCACAAAGGACCTCTTAACAAATGACCACATTCACAAGACTGTATTAGTAAGGAAGAAACTTGAGACATTAAATTTCGATGGGCATGTTTTCAAAACATGCAAGTAGGCAAGTAGTTTCCCTCAGACTATGGATCTGTAAGGTGATGACGATTTTTTCTGATTCACTTACGCAACCTTTTGAATCCTTAGCTGGCTAGGCCAAGAACATTGGAACGATGTCTGATTTAGAGCCTAGTTATTTATGATAAAACTTCAAAGTAAAACAAAAGAAAGAAAATTCAAAGAAACCAAGTAAACTTTATAATATAAATTACATAGAAAAATCCAAATGTATTCTAAAAGAGGGCAGCAGGCTAAACAATTTGGAAAGTAGAGCTAAAATCACAAAGATATAATTTTTAAGTTCAAATTTCACACACACACACACACACAGACACCACACAAACACATATATTATAATATATATATAACGGCCTCCTTCTAAGATAAAATCCCATAAAAAGAATAATTACAATACATAATATACATGTAATAATTGTCAAGAAAGAGAAAAACATAAGTGTAATAATTAAAAGACTAGGTAGTAAAAATACTGCAAGGTTATTCATTGAAAGTGTGACAAAATAATGTTCAAATATGATAATCAAAACCTTGGAAGAATAAATATTTGCACAAAGGACCTCTTAGCAAATGACCACATTCACAAGACCGTATTAGTCAAATACTAACAGACATAAACAACAAAATTAAACATGACTTGTTGCAGTGAGCTCAAAGGCACATTTACAGACTAGTATGCTACTATGACAACAAGAAATATTATCAACCTCCGTTAGTGCTTTTATTTTTAAATAAGCCCAACTATGTTGCGATCCAAGATATCCTTGTCTTCCTGTTATCGCTTGGATTTATAATCATAACTCCTGAAAAAAGTTTGATCATTGTTTCTTTAATTTAAAGAGAAAGTATTTAAAACATAATTAGGCTTAACTATTTAAAGGTAAGACAAAAAGTTTGGGCTCCTTAAAAATAGGAATGACTCAAAAAGGGGATGACCCACATCCATAAATGATCAACCTCATCATCAAAATAATATATTAAATGCATGATAGCCACCATATATAAAAAATATGTATGCATCACATAAGGTTTCCATAAGGAAACTAATAAAATATCAAACATATATAGAGGCATGTATGCATAATCATATTAAGGTCATCCATATACTGACCATAGTAAAAATTGTGGAGCCACGAGGCTCGCATGTCAAAATAAAGACCATTGAAACATATCAGCCAAAACATCTAGTATCTGAACGGGCACTGTCAAAATATAAATCATCAATTTTTTTTTCTTCCAAATATTTGGTATCAAAATAAGCACCATTGAAACTTACACCATCAAATTCCTAACATGTATCCCTGTCAAACATCCATTATCTGGGTCAAAATTTATATGCAAAAGGAGATTAATTATTATTAAGGAATTTAGACTTCTGTGATCCATAACATTATTTAGAGAATTTTCGGCGAAATCACATAGATATTCTTTTGTCGACGCGTTTCGAACCAACAAGTGTGGTTCGAAACGCGTTGAAAAAAGAATATCTATGTGATTTCGCCGAAAATTCTCTAAACGAGATTAATTATTCTTAGACCTTGTTACAAATTGTTCCATGGAGAAGCAAGGATCCACTGTGCCAAATTGATGTTGATCTTTAGTGCCTTTTGAAGCAGATGCTATGGGATTTGGCACTAATCAGGGAGTAACATCATGATAAGGATCTTTTGCAGGGCAAGAATTGGTGGGAAAAGTGGATGAAGGAAAAGGTGCAACAAATATAACAACTAAAGGAGTAGCGAAACGTTCATGAATATGACTAGCACAATAGGAAAAGGTATTATTTTTTAATGTAAATCAAGAATAGGTCTCCCAAAAGGTGAGGAGGAGGCATGTTTAGTTGAACGAGAACTAGAAACATGATGTGGAACCTTAGGAACAAAGACCTAAGTGTTATTATTGTATTCAGGTAAATTTTGAATAGGGTTCTAGCCATCATTTTCATTCATTGGTTGATTAATAGGTTGAGGTCATGGTATCTCCTATATATTAGGATCTAGCCTGAGAGATGGAGCTAAACTATTTTGATATATAGGGGGATATAAGACACATTTGGAGACCATAGGTTGAGATGACCTAAGGTGTCTAGCTGATGGAAATCATCAAAATCAACATTGAAATGAAGAAAATGGTGAATTTTCTTGTTTCTACTAGAATCCCACCAGCCTAGTGGTCTATTCCTTATTCCTTTGCCTCGACCCTACCTTCGAGAGCCTAAGCTCATCCCTGTAAATGATCAAACCATTATTCATCATTGCCAGATAAGTAAAGCTCTCAAATACTCATTTCACTTTACAATTACTGCAAATCAGTTGTGCTTAATCAAAGGCAACCAGGAAAAAGAACTAGAAATCAACTTATGAGGAGATGAAGTGGAATGGAAGAGGAAGGTTCAAACCCAAATTGTAATGTTGTTTCCATAGGGAAATGTTCTTTTTTTTACAAAAAATTAATTTTATTTCTAAGTAAGGTCAATGACATGATATGAGAATTTTAGTTTAGTAGTGGGTTATAACCTATGCATCCTTTTTGTTTGTTTATTTCAATTTTTTACACTTCAATGGCAATTTAATTCAAGAGGGAACACTTATTGTCATTTTCTTCCTTGAAAGCAACTGAACTAAATTAAGGTTACATGAGTGTACAAAGCCAAGTTTTATTTATATGAGAGTTGTAACATAAATTGCATGCAAGAATTATGGAAAAGAATGACATAATGAAAAAAATTGCATGAGAGGGTTCAACCAAATAACAATGATTTCATTTGTAGAAAATGAGAGGTTCAAAACACCGCGTAACATTATGAATAAAGAATAAAAGATAGCTTGAAGATATAATGCAGTGGAGAACATGGATTTTTCTATGATGGCCCAAAACATATATAATTAATTTTTTTAAAGGTGTGGTGACATAGAATCACTGAGGTGAATTTTTCCATAGGGCTTGGAAATAAAAACCTTTGAAATAGTACACAATTGCAGAGGAAAATTTTGACGCACCTATGAAATTATATATATAATATATATAAATAAATATATAAATATATATTATATATATATATATATATAAATATATATATATATATATAATATATTCTTAGAATGAAACTCTGCAAGATAAATGGAGTGTAATCCATAACAAGCGACTGGGAATATGCCTTTTAATAGGCATGCAATTGACACATTTTTATATGCGTATAGGGTTTAATGATAATTCAAACTCAGACAACGAGAAAAGGCCAAGGAAAATTATTTTGGAATAAAAATTCATGGGGTTTTTTCCCTTGTTCTTTGATCCATGAAATGTGGTGGATATTCCATTGGACAGTTCGTCACAACATATCTAATAATGTTTTATTAAAACTTTGAAAATTATACACTATTACAGTTGATTAAACTTTAAGATATGTGGATTTAACTTTAATTAGTGCATTCATGTGAATGAAAATTATTCAGAAAAGTAGAGAACAACAAAATAAGAACACACACACACAAGACACAAGATATGCTCTCTGGGAAATCTTTTCGGGAGAAAACCCAACTAGAAGGTGAGGCCAATTCACTCTCTTTCTCTGTCTGGAAATATGGTTGCAAGTACAAAGAAGTAATGCCCATGGCCCGTGGGCTGCTACATTGCATAGATCTTCTCTGTGTGTTCTACCTCATATCTCTCATGGCTATCTTTGCTCAACTATGGAACAAAATGCTCTCGAAAGAATCAAATGCCTCTTCCTCCTAGTTGCCTGATTATAACACAACCCGATAGCTTACTAGTGGTTAAGTTTGATTACATCAATTATTAATAAGAGTTACAAAATAGAATTTAATAGTCTTTTACATCACAAACACGTGGATATTCCCTTCTCCATGAATAATGGGGGATGATGGGACATCCTCTCGAACTATAGGTGTGAAAACAGGAAGGTCAACTTTTGAGTGGCATAACTTTTGCATACAAACTCCGATTGATGTGCTTCTTACGTTGTTGGAAAGGTCTCTGTGTGTAGAATAGCATGAAAAGACGTGGCACTAAAGAGACAATTTTTTACCCCCAAAAATCATTGTTTGATGCCTCAAAATTCTCCTATAAGGTTTCAGACCCCGTTTCGCCAATCTGGATCCCACCGTAGAAATGGTCTCCTGAGATGATTCCTCCACTTTTTCCACTCCAAATACATTGAGATGGATGACAAACAATATAATGATCCAATTCAGATAATTCTTTTATACTCAAAATCCTGAGCGATTCACATGAGACTTCGGCTTCAATGGCCAATGAGAGATAGTCATAATGTAAGGGAAATTTGATGGGGAGGAAAAATACAGTGGTTAAATGGCCAAGTACTTCAAAATAAAATAATATAGAATTGAGAAGGACTAATTGGAAAATGAGGAAAGGAGTGACAAGAGGGTAAAATAAATAAATGCAAAGAAAAGTTAACTAACCAATGAAAAAGAAATAGATAAATGTGTACGTAACCAAGTTCTTACCTATAATGCGATTAAAACCGATAAGAATACAACACTTTCAATATAGTGTGCAACTTTCCAGTTGATTCTGATGCCTTTAGTAACTATGGAGGTTTTACAACTAGTAAAACCTAAAATGAGGGTTAATTCCAAATTCTCAAATGATAAACTGTAAACTTTTTGAAAATACGAGCCCTAGATTGGAGTTAGTCTCCATATCCACCACAAATATCTTCATTAAATTATTATTACAAGCTCGTGGGATTCAAGGCCATGCAAGCTAGCTAGTGGGTCTTTCAAACCATTATAATTTCAAACCCTATTCATATATGCAAGAACCATGTAATACAACCAAATCATCTAGCACTGACATTTCATAATAAAGACAACCATCCATTGTAACCTATCAACACCAAATGAAATTCCAACTCTTTGTATCGAACTCAGTAAGGTCCCACATTGATGCAGAATGCACATGGATCAAAATATTTAATTGCTACATCACATCAAATAAATATATATGAGTTGCCATAACATATTCTATGATGTAGCATGGTATTCAAGGGTGGACCTTTCAATGTGTATAATTTCATATAATTCAATATTTATAATGTGTAGAAATTATAACCATAGAATTGCACTAAAATATTAATCCACAATATAATAATGCTATAGATTTGTGATATGGAAATTTTTGCATAGCCCTTTTAACAATTTTGGTCAATCTGCAATCCAATATCATATAGCAACTTCACAACACAATCATTCTTCATAAAATAATTTCTCAATAGTCATAATGTCAATAATTATCAATATAATAATTCATATGTGCTTCACATAATTGTGTTCACTGACATGTGTATTGTAATTGCAGGGGTAGAAAAATAATATGGCAAAGCGCGACCAATTTAAACATCAGTGAATTATAAAATTGACATCCTATAGAATGCATACATGATCATAAGCGTATAATTGTATCTTTGATAGCATGGATGAAATATAATATGAGGAATATCTTGGTTATCCACCTCTTTTGGTCATGGAAGTAAAATCGAGGTGGAAAAGTAGATAAAAAAAAGAGTTATTGACAACCAATTAGGGTGTGGCTAAGCATGATAAAGGTGAAAGATTTAGTAGCATATTAGAAAATTAGATTTTTTGAAAATAGATATCAACATAAGGTTGTCACTTCTTCAGTTGTTTTTAATTAATTTTAGATAATAATTATAAAATGTTTAATTAGAGTTTCAATGGGTCATGGTTGTCCACACTGGTGTTGCAGTTACCATTATCATTACAAAAAACATGGGTATAATAGGGGATGTTACACTTGGCTCTAATGCTTAGTTTCCAAGGTCCTAGGTATGTAGGTGTGTCACATCATTAATACAAAGTCGTCATTCAAGCCAACACTCCTCAACAAGGTTCCAATGTCCCCCATCAATTCTCCTTCTTCATCATGGAATGGGGCTAGAGATGTATTACAATGTGTTGGAGAAGCATCTCTTATCCCTCAAGGGATCTTGGTTGCACTTGTAAGAATCACCTAACAAATACTCAAGAAATCAAGTGAGATTGACATTGTGGGAATAAGAACCATAAAATCACTAATGTATAACATATTCAATGTTATAACCATCAAAGTAATTCACACAAGTATCTTCTTCATATGTCCAACTAGCTTATGATTATTTACAAGTTACTTCACTTAGGTATGGGATTGTTATCACATGATCTTATTATGTGCTTCCAACCTGAAGAGGAGGAAAATTTCTTAGTCTAATGCTTTCAAATTATAGGTGTAAGTGGTAGGTGTTATGGATTGGGTTTTCCTTCATAGAAGGTATCATAGTTTTACACTTGGTTATGTAAAACCATTGTCTGATTATTGTCACTTACTGCAAAATGTGTTTTCAACTGTCCAAAGAGTAAATGAGCAGAAAAGTTTGCAATCATCTTCTAAGCTGCAAAAGGACTCAAAGCCTACATCATACCCTCTCCATTGGAAAGTCATATGAACAATATTTCCAACAATATGTGGAAGTACAAAAATGGACTCGTGGATCAAATGATATGGTTGACTAAAGTTCAATGATTGAAGCCTTAGGAGGGAATATCGGAGGTTCGATATATCAGAGATCGCATATCGAAGGTCTAGCAACATCGGAGATCAATGATCGTACATCAGAGCATTAAGCATATTGACGTTGCATATCAAAGGTCCTTGCATATTGGCGATCACATATCGGAAGCCTTGCATGTCATAGGTCCAATACATTGGAACATCGACAATTGGAGAATCAAAACTTCTGAAAGTGTAAATATTTTAAAAGTTGCGATATTCAAAAAGTTATGATAGTGTTAAAAAATGTCGAAGAGTGCTGATAAGGATTAAAAAAGGATTTAATCACAAAACCAAAGGTGGACGGGCCCTTTTCTCTCTCCTCTAGTAGGACACATGGCAACATATGATTGGTTTTGATAAAGCTACAATAACATTACAACATGACACATGGAAAACAATTTTGGCATTTTGAGGGGCCTAAGGGGACAAATATGGGTGACACATGTCCCCACTCATGAGGTTCCACATAGAAGTGATGATGTCATATTGGAGATCACATATTAGAGGTTGAGGATGTCAACACTTTGTACCACTTGATAATTGAAAAAGTGATGATAAGGGGGCTTTGATATTAGGGCTGGCACATGGTCTAGGAGAACTTATAGAACCAAGGGTGCTAAGATCTTAACAAAGGAAAAGTAACCCTCAGGCAGGAACAAAATTTCCTAGTGCCTTAAGGCTAAGCCTTCGGTCACCGCACCGAGTCTCATGGAGGAAAATAGAAAGGGGCTAAACAAAAGGTTCCAAGGACATAAGAAATCTGTTTTCGTAATGTCTTTAAGAATAAAAGTCCTGATGAGTAAAAGCTCCAATCTAACACTATTGCAATAATACAATACATATTGGGATTCGATAGTGTAATACAAAGAGTTATGAGACGTATGGGTCGTCAACTGCAATATTGAATGAGGGAACAAAGGAATTAGTGTCAAAAGTAATGGCTACTGCCAAAAATCACTGGGTTATGCAGCAAGGACCACGATCCGTAGGAAAGTTTTGGGTGTACCTTGAGGTGATACAAGCCATTTCCGTGCTCCGATGCACGTCTTCAGTGAGTAAATGGAGGTATGGGACTCATGAAGTAGTGTGTGGGTCACCTGAGAATTAATTTCTTAGCATGGAGCTCCACGCAGTCAGACAATGAAGGACTTCCAGGTCGATCTCTGATTCTGCACTATGACAAGAAACCGACAATTTATCACTCCTAGCTCCAAAAAGTGGGGAATTCAAGCAGTTATGGAAAAAATGATAGGTGAACCAGTGGAGAAAAAGAAGAGGCATGTCATCGCAAAGATGTGGCTTGATCAGAGGCAATCACAGGAATGGTAGGGAGATATTTTCCTCAACCATCATTCACTTTTCCTTTTGTCTATTATTTTGTATTTTTTTCATTTTCAAGGATGAAATAAAATCTGACTGTAATGATTATGGGCAACAAAACCATGACATGTTGAGACAGTTATTCGATCAGACAATTGGAGCTCAACTGAGATATTTTATAACTTTTGTTCAAATCTCCCACTCTCCTTATAAATAGAGGGAAGAAAAGCTTAAGACAGGTTCCAGAATTCTCCACCCAAGAGGCCCAAATTCTATGGTTCCACTTTCGTTCAATTTGCTTGTTCATGAGGTCCTTGAGCTGATACAATTGCTAAATGTAATGGACTGGCTATTTGGACTCCATCTTCAAGGATTAATGAAACTATTTTGTTGATTCCAATCAGAGAAATGCGTAGTATGTTTCCCCTTTTTTATCACTTGATGTATGTATTTCCTCCTCTAAAATAGTGTAATGAAGCTGCTGGTATCACTCTTCTTATGGTTGTATGTTTGATGCTAAGTAGTAAAAAGTACCTGTGTTAAATATAAATTTATTTGTGTTATTTAATAGCATATAGTACTTGTATGTGCACGAATTTAATTATTTTTTCTTGGTGGAAAATGTATTCACAAGGCATAGAGTTTGAGACCTTAATTCACACTCCACCCTTTCTACATTTCATCTCCTCACTCATCCATATTTTTTTTGGATATTTTTTCTTAGGTTTTTATGTTTTGTCCAACCCTCTGCATCAATTCCCCTCATTTCCTTCATTTTGTTCATCTATACTACAACAACAATGTTAAACTTCCTATTATTGTGTGTCAGCCACCAGAACTAAGACATTTCTCTTTGAGATTAGCCATATTTACCCCTTGAGAATTTAGATCTATGTGTTTGCTTGAGTTTAACTTGATGAAGGACCATTGAACCAATCCCTTGAATTATCTCTTTTCAAACTACGTGAAATATGGAGTGCAGAAGAAAGCATTACTGATATTATTCAAAAGAACTCCTCTTGGATGCCCTAGGCACTGGTCTCCTATCAACCCAGAGGTTGTCTCTAGGAGGCTTCTACATCTTCTGAAGTCCTTGTGCGACAAGAGATATCAAAATATACAACATCTTTGTGGCGCTGTTTCTAGCGAATGAATCATAATATTTTTCCTCGGGTACGAAAATCCTTACATTTCCTCTGTTGGGTGAGCAAGGGAAGTGTGGGTTGAATATCTCTCACCTCAGCGACTCCACTGTTTGAATCTTATTGTAAACATCCTCATGAGTCCACTTTCTATATCTTTATTTGGTCATCCTAGCTTTTAAGAGGCCTCATACTCGCTTTGATGCTAAACAACAAAAGATTTCCCCTACATTTGAACTCGAGATCACACACCTAGAGGGGTTTTCAAAATGGCCATTCTTGCATTCTTGGCCAACAAATTTTCCCCACTAAATTTTTCTTCTATTTTTGGTTATCTAAATCATGTCCCTTCATTTCATGAATGGTATACATATTTGCCAAGATTTTGTGGAAACAAAGATAGAAGGTCGGGCCAACACCTCAAAGATTTTCATGAATGCATGGAACAACATGGTATTGTTTTTGAAGTTGTGAAAATGAAATTGTTCATGTATTATTTAGATGAAGATTTTAGAGTTTGGTACAAAACAATACCTCATGGAAGCATATCTTCTTTAAATAGATTTCACATAACATTTAATCATTTTTTCAAAATATTATATCCACCGGATGCTCTGTTTGAAGATTGTTGTGCACATTTTAATGTTGAAAATATTTCAAAGGTTAATGATCCAATTGAAGATATTTGTGGGGCTCCACTACAAGAAGATATATACTTGCATAAAGAAGCATCACCCAACAATAAAGAAAGGGACGAAGTAGACATCATCAACCTACAAACAAACCATTAGAGATCTCATTCTGCCAAATTTGATTATTCTCCTTCTTATGATTTGTATGACTCTGATGGGGAGTCGAGAGATGCATAACCATAATAGTCCCATTCATGGGAAGCTACACTAATGGAGGAGGCCCATCAGGAGGTTAACAAAGAGGCTCCAATTTATGATCCACATCCATCAAATGGAGAACAAGTTCAAGAAGCTGATATTAAAACGATAAAGATTCCCTGATCTATGATTCATATGATTTAGAGGAGGATGAGATTATTGTAGTCTGTCAAAGGGATCTACTTACAAAAAAGTGGGGAGAAGATTACCAAAAACAACTCCTTCAAGAGGATCCCAAATTTTAAGAGCCCAACAATTTCGATGGCTACTTGTTACCAAAAGATTTCTCCTTGGAAACTCTTCAAGAAAGGGAGACAACCATACATTTTTCTCATCAGTTCCATGATCCAGTAGCTAACTATATTGAATATTTCTTTGGTTAGAAACCAATCTCAATTATGGGGTATGTATTAAATGTTTTACCTCAAGATTTCAAATGATGCATGCATATTTTAGTCATTGATGTTCAAAAACACATCAAAATTAGAAGGTTCATGGAGGAGACTAAAAGAATTGAGCATCAAATATCAGTTTGGGGGCAGTGGTGCATGCCTGTTTTAGTTGTTGACTTTCAAGAGAACAATGGAATAAGGTCTAGTACTTAGATGTTGGGATAATATCATTGGAAGTTTTAACTCACTTTAGTGAATTAAGCCCTCTACATAAGTAGGAGTTGTATATAAATAAGTTCACTAGCTGAGCATTTAATTTCCAGTTGTTAGAATTTATATTTCTGCATTTCACTATTATGAGGAAAGGACTCCTAACAAATAAATTTCCATGGATATTTTCTAGTTTTATAGTTTCAATATATTTTTGACTCAATGCCCAATGGTGAATGCTACTAGTATGTAGGTTCTTAGCGCCTTTCTAGGAAGGCATTTTCCCCAATTAGAGCCAATGTTGTCACTTACTGCAATATGTGTTTTCATCTATCCAAAGAGTAAATGAGAAGAGAAGTTTGCATTCATATTCCAAGCCATAAAATGGCTCAAAGTCTACATCATACCCTCTCCATTGGAAAGTGCTTTGAACAAGCTTTCCGATGATATGTGAAAGTCCAAAAATGGACTCTTGGATCAAAATATATGTTTTGCTGAAGTTTAAGGATTGAAGCCAGAGGGAATATTAGAGTTTCGATATATCAGAGAGCACATATAGGAGGTCTAGCGACATCAGATATTGGTGATCGCACATTAGAGCATCATGCATATCAGAAATCACATATCGACAATCACATATCAGAGGTCATGGCATATCAATGATCGCGTATCAGAGGTCCTACATGTTGGAAGTCCAATACATCGAAACATCGATAATCAAAGAATCAAAACTTTTGAAAGTGTAAACCTTTTAAAAGTTGTGATATTCAAAAAGTTTCGATAACATTAAAAACTGTTAGGGAGCGCCGATAGGGATTAAAAAAGGATTTCATCACAAAACCAAAGGTCGACGAGCCCTTTTCTCTCTCCTCGAACAGGACATGTGACAACATATAATTGGTTATGATAAAGCTACAATAATGGTATGACAGGACACGTGGCATGAAATTTTGGCATTTTAAGGGGCCTAAGGGGACAAATATATGTGACACGTGTCACCACTCATGAGGTGCCACATGGAAGTGATGACATCATATCAGAGATCACATATTTGAGGTTAAGGATGTCGACACTTTATAACACTTGATAATTGAAAAAGTTTCGATAAGGGGGCTCCGATATTAGGGATGAAACATGGTCAAGGAGAACTTATAGAACCAAGGGTGTTAAGCTCTTAACAAAGGAAAAGTGGCCCTCGGGAAGGAACAAAATTCCCTAGCACCTTAAGGCTAAGCCTTCAGTCACTGCACCCAGTCCCATGGAGGAAAATAGAAAGGGGCTAAACAAAAGGGGCCAAGGACATCAGAACTCTATTTTCATAATGTCTTTAAGGATAAAAGTCCCGATGAGTAAAAGCTCTCATCTAACACTATTTCAATTATAAAGGACATACTGGGTTCTGATAGTGTAATACAAAGAGTTATGAGATTGATAGGTTGACAACTGCAAGATTGAATGTGGGAACATAGGAGTTGGTCTCATAAGTAATGTTGACTGTCCAAAATCACTGGGTCAAGGTAGCAAGGACCACGATCTACAGGAAAAAATGTTGGGTCTTCCTTAAGGTGATGCAAGCCATCTCTATGCTCTTACACACGTCTTCAGTGAGTAAATGGAGATACGGGACCCATGAAGTAGTGTGCAGGTCACTTGAGAATTAATTTCTTAGCATGGAGCTCCACACGGTCAGAGAATGAAGGACTACCAGGTCGATCTCTGATTCTGCACTATGGCAAGAAACTGAAAATTGATCACTCCCAACTCTAGAAAGTGGGGAATTCAAGTACTTAAGGTGAAAATGATAGGAGAACCGACTGAGTAATGGAAGAGGCACATATTGGGAAAGACCCGGCCTAATCAAAGGCGATCACAAGATGGCGATGACATATTTTCCTCAACCATCATTCACTTTTCCTTTTATCTATTATTTTGTAATTTTGTCATTTTCAAGGATGGAATCAAATCTGATTGTAATGATTTTGGGCAATAGAATCATCAGAAGCTGAGACATCTATTTGATCATAAAACTGGAGCTTGACTGAGATATTTTGTAACTATTGTTCAAATCCCCCCCTCTCCTTATAAATAGAGGGAAGAAACACTTAAGACAGGTTCCATAATTCTGCACCCAAGAGGCCTGAATTCTATGGTTCCACTTTGGTTTAGTTTTCTTGTTCATGAGGTCCTTGGGATGATACAGTTGCTAAATGTAATTGATTGGTGATTTGGACTCCATCTTCAAGCATTAATGAAATTGTTTTGTTGATTCTAGTCAGAGCAAGGCACAGTATGTTTCCCCTTTTTTTATCACTTCATCTACGTCTTTCCTGTTCTGAAATAGTGTAATGAAGTTGTTGGTATCACTCTCCTTATGGTTGTATGTTTGTTGCTAGTAATAAAAAATACATGTGTTAACTACATATTTACTTGTGTTATTTAATAGCATACGATACCTGTATGTGCACAAATTTAATTTTTGTTGTTTGGTGACAAATGTATTCATGAGGCATAGAGTTTGAGACCTTAATTCAACCTCCAATCTTTCTGAATTTTCATCTCCTCACTCATCCATATTTCTGTTGAATATTGTTGCTTAGTATTCTATGTTCTGTCCAACCCTCTGCATCAATTCCCCTCCTTTCCTTCCTCTTTTTCATATGATACTACAACAACAATGTTAATGTGCCTATTGTTGTGTTGACCACCAAAACTAAGACATTTCTCTTTGAGATTAGCCATTTTTACCCCTTGAGTATTTACATCTATGTGTTTTCTTGCGTTTACCTTAATGAAGGACTATCGAACCAAGCTCCCAAATTATCTCTTTTCAAAATATGTGACATATGGAGTGAAATAGAAATCCCTACTAATAATATTCAAAATCACTCCTCTCGGATGCCATAGGCACTGGTCTCCTATAAACCTAAAGGCTATCTCTAGGAGGCTTCTACATCTTCTGAAGCCCTTGTGTGGCAGGAGATAGAAAAATCTACAGCACCAGCAATGCCTTTGTAGAGGGGGTGCCTAACTGTTTGAGTTACCTTCCCTTTCCATTATTTTTCCAATCCCCAAATTTTCACTTTTCTATTTCTCTGTTTGATAAGGTTCATTTAACATGATTTATTTATTTATCAAGTAATGATCAGAGTCCCGCTTTAATGATGGAAAATTTATTACTTCATTAGGGTTTGGATGTTCATTGAGAGTTCCTTTTGCTTTGATAGATGTGATATGCATGGATACTGTCGGGGATGAGTGACTATATAAGAGGGGGCAGAGCTCATGCTAAAATCAGATTTTACTTTCTTTACATCCCTTTCCATTATTTTTCATTTTAACATTTTGCTCATGACTTTTTTTCTTACAACTACATCAATCACTGGTATATTAAACCCTTTCTTCTCATAGGAAAAGGCTAATAATGAACTAGTATGATATGTTAGGAATACAATCACAAAGTAATAAAGTAAAACTGAATGTGGAAATAAAACATAGAATGAAACAAGACAAAGGAGACACTAATATACATGGTTCACCTGATTTGGGATACATCCACAAAGAAATATCTTGTCCTTGCTTTTATTCCATCCAGTAAAATGAAGGGATTACAACCTAAAACACATCCACCATAACCTACTCTTATCTATCTCATATTATCTTCTCTTTCGATTACAATACTATTTCAATAATACACAACCGCAATATAATTCTCTCATAAAAAGCGGGTTTCCTTCTAGGGCATAAAAACCTTAACATAACATCTATAATTAGATATGTGACTTAATGATGAAAAATACAGATGAATATGAAATTACAAGATTTTTTATGGCAATTTTGCCAAAAAATTCTCTTTAGGGGTTTTTTCCCTAGACCTCATCCAGGGAGAGCTCTAAATAATTGTCTCCAAACCCCCTTGGATCCCTTAGAACAATACACCCCCCATAAGGACATAGAGTCCAAATGTGACTAAAAACAATATCTCTGAATCAAGAAGATAATCCTACTCCACAACCAACAATTTCCCACTTGGATATTGGTTACAACTCTATCTCTACTTCACATGCTAGAAAACTTTGGACTTGGTTAGTTTCTTATATCCACCATCATGCTTGAAGACCAACTGAAGCTAAGAAGAAACATAGTTTTTCCTTGGTTACTACCTTCCTTAACATGTTTGAGGGATTTTGGCTACTATGTATCTTTTCTAGCTTCAACGTTCCCTCTTCTAAAATTGATCATATGAAATGGTACTTCAGTTGTAGATTCTTAGTATTAGAATGAAAGGTTGAGCTATTTGCAAGATTTATGACACTCTCTCTATTTCTCAATTCCTCCATGAACCTCCATAACCAAATCATATCTTTACTAGTCTTTATACCAACAACATGCTCTACTTTTGTTGTTGAAAGTGCAACAACCCTTTGGAATTTTGAAATCCAACTTACTACTATTTCAAATATAGTAAAAACATACCCTATGGTGCTCCTCCTGATACCAATATCACTTACCATATATAAGTCCACACATTCCTATAGAACAATGTTTTAACCTCTAAAGCATAATTCATGAGTAGTAGTACCTCTCAAATAACTAAGAATCCAATGCCTTCCAATGCTCTTTACATGGATTTTTCATATACTTGCTGACAACTTCCACTACATTTGAAATATCGAGCCTTATGCACACTATCACATACAACAAGATACTAACCACTAATGAATATGGAAACTTGGACATGTAGTCTATCTCCTCTTATGACTTAAGGCACATCTCCTTTGCAAAATATAAATAGCTAGCCAAAGGTGTACTAATGGATTTGGCATATTTCATTTTAAATATTTCTAATGCTTTTTCTATGTACTCACTCTGAGACAAAGCTAATTTATATTTTTTCCTATTTCTTGTTATTCTCATATGAAGGATTTACTTTGCAACACCCAAATCCTTCACAACAAATAATTAACTATTTTTCTTTTAAGTACATTTATATCCAACTTTTTATTACCCACAACAAGCATGCCATTCACATACAATAAAAATATGATATATCTGCAATTATCTAGTTTCTTAAAATAAACACAGTGGTCAGGTTGAAATGTACTAAAGCCTTGTTTTGTCATAAGTTTGTAAAACTTAAAATACCATCACCTTGGAGGTTGCTTTAAACCATACAAGATCATATTTTTTCTACATACTAAATTTTCATTCCCTTTGATCTATCCATGTGGGTGTTTCATATAAATCTCCTTCGCCAAATCCCCATTGAGAAAATATATCTTTCAACCTACTTACTCAAGATGTAAATATTCTACTACCACTACTTTTTTTTTTTCTTTTTTTCTACATAGAAAATCAAGGAAGGTCCAGTCGAAGGGACCACACCCCTCAGCCAAACTAATCCGAGCCTAACCCCAAGGGAATCATGGAGAATTGAACTTGTGACCTCCAAATGGCAAGGTGTTTTAGTAACGAGACCAAAACCAATTGAGATAACCCTCAATGCTACTACCACTAAAATTAAAATAGATCTAATTGAAGTGATTTTGACAACAAGAGAAAATATTTCATCAAAATCTATACCTTTCTTCTGCGCAAATCCTTTTACAACATGTCCCACCTTGTACCTCTTTTTGAATCCATCTTCTTCCTTCTATTTGTTGACCCATTTATTTTTCAATTCTCTTTTCCCTGTAGGTAATAGGACCAAGTCCCAAGTATGGCTATCTATTGAAGAGTCCATCTCTTCTTTCATGCCTTGCTCCCATTTCTTTCTAGTTTCTCCTTGCATTACTTCTTCATACCTTTTCAGTTCTCTAGAATCAATCAATAATACATAATACAATGAAGGAGAGTATTGTTGATCTAAAG
>APFE030430372.1:0-128015 GCA_000404065.3 Pinus taeda | reverse complement strand
TTGGTCTTCTTAATCTTGAAAACTCTTCCAAGAAAGCATTAGCCGCCCAGCAGCAACCAAATTTAAAGAATCCTAAGAAGTCATATCCTAAAAAGAATGGTCCTAAACCAAACAAGGGTCCTAAGCAAACTCAGTCTCAAAATGAAAGATCATTTCAGCAAAATGATAAGACCAATAAAAACAAATGGAAGAAGACTGATAGACATTGTAACTTTTGTAATCGAGATGGCCACTTAGAATCTAAATGCTTTAAGAAGATGGAAGCCTTGGAAGCAACAATGAAGAAGCATAACACCAATTTGGAGCACTCTTCAAATTCATCTTCAGGAATGGCACTTTCTGCATGTGGTTGTCAAGCATCTCGGTCTGGCTATGCATTAAATGTCTCTTCTTCCTCTCATTCTCATGAATGGCTCATTGATTCTGGAGCTTCTTATCACATGGCCAAAAATAAAGCCATGTTTTCTCTTTAAATGATTGTAACACCAAAAATATATATGTTGGTGATAATAGATCTCTTAGTGTTGTAGGGACTGGAACTGTTCATATAGACAATGGTCAATTTAATGATGTATTTGTGTTCCAACCTTATCCAGCAACCTTCTATCTATATATCAGATAACTCATTCAGGTGAAGGTAAAATTGTTGAATTTCACCTCATGATGTTGTAATCAAGGATCTAAGAGATCCTAAACAGATTCTAGCTACTGGTATTGCTGATGATTCCACAAGGTTGTATAAGTTTCACAACTTTGGGTCATCCAATCTTCCCTCAGTATTTGTTGCTCATAATGATGAAGTGAGCAAACTTTGGCATGAGCGATTTGGTCACTTAAACTATCGCTCCCTTCAGCATTTATGTAAAGACAATATGGTGACAGGTCTTCCTATGGTATCTTGCAGAGATGGTGTTTGTTCCGGATGTGTACTCGGAAAACATCATCAGGACAATTTTGAAAAACGTGCCTCTTGGCACACCTCAGCCCCTTTACAGCTTGTGCATAGTGATTTATGTGGTCCACTTCGAGTTGTTTCCTTCTCTGGCTACAAGTATTTCTTAACTTTCATTGATGATTTCTCTAGACGCACTTGGGTATACTTCTTAAAACTCAAGAGTGAAGTATTTAACAAATTCTTGGCCTTTAAGGCCTTTGTTGAAAAACAAACTGGACATCAAATTCTTAAGCTAAGATCAGATAATGGCAGAGAATATGTTAAAAACGACTTCATCAACTTTTTCACTGAGCATGGAATTCAAATGCAACATACTGTTCCATATACTCCACAACGAAATGGTGTAGCTGAAAGGAAGAATCGCACCTTAAAGGAAATGGCTAATTGTATGCTTCAATCTAAAGAACTTAGTCTTAACTATTGGGTAGAAGCAATTAACCTTCCAAATTACATACTAAATCTCACTCCTACTAAGGCTTTAAAGAATATCACTCCATAAGAAGCATGGAGCTCTATTAAACCAGATGTGAGTCACTTTCGTGTTTTTGGAAGTGAAGCATGGGCCCATATTCCAGATGAGAAACGTAAAGCTTTAGAACCTAAGAGTGAAAAATGTATCTTTGTTGGATATTTTGAAGATGTCGAATTATATAGACTTATTCCATTTAAGTCCAAAAATGTTATCATTAGAAGAGATGTAAAGTTTGATGAAAACAAATTGGCCTACGAGCCTTGTTCGGCGCATGTGCCACCTCTCTCTATCTCTTCTAATTTTGAACATATTTCTTCTTCAGATGATGAAAGTGAGGATGAAAATCCTCCCCCACCTTCTCAAGATCCTCCTTCAGCTCCTTCACTTCCAAAATGGGTCCAAGCTACTCGGAATGCAGCAGGTGATCTTGCCGGTGATCCTATAGATCACCGTCGTACACGTTCTCAGTTTGAAAGAGCCTCTTCTTTACTGGCTCAAGTCTCAGTAAATTATGATCCTGACACCTTTGCAGAAGCTTCAGGCCATCCACATTGGGATGTAGCTATGAATGAAGAATATCATTCATTATTGGCGAATGATACATGGGATCTTGTTCCTCTACCAAAGGGACGAAAACTTGTTAGATGCAAATGGGTTTACAGAACCAAGTATGGACCAGATGGGGAAGTTGATAAACATAAAGCTCGTCTTGTTGCTAAGGGCTTTTCACAAGTTGAAGGCATTTACTATATTGAAACCTTCTCCCCTGTTGCAAAAATGAACTCTGTCTGCCTTGTTCTTTCACTTGCTGCCTCTTTCAAATGGGAAGTCCATCATATGGATGTTAAATCCGTCTTCTTGCATGGGGACTTGCATGAAGAAATCTACATGGAACAACCTATTGGGTTTATACAAACAAACTCCAGCCTTGTATGTCAGCTTAAGAAATCCCTTTATGGTCTCAAGTAAGCTCCTCGGTCTTGGTATGTCAAAATGGATAGCTTTCTCTTAGAATCTGGCTTTTCTAGGTGTCATTCTGACAATACTGTCTACACCAAGAAAGTGGGCAAGTCTCTTCTCATTCTTGTTCTTTATGTTGATGATCTTATCCTCACTAGTAGTGATCCCAACCTTATTACCATGTGAAGTCTAGCCTTAAAAAAGAAGTTTTGAAATGACAAACTTAGGACACTTACATTATTTTCTCGGTCTTCAAGTCTTGCAATCCAAGGAAGGTATTTTCCTCTCCCAATCTAAGTATGCCTGTGATCTTCTAGGCTTTTTTCACATGGAAGATTGTAAGCCAGCTCCTTCTCCCTTTCAGTATAGAGTCAAACTTTCAGTCACTTGTACTTCCCCTGAAGTTGATGCTACCTTATATCGTCAACTTGTAGGAAAACTTTTGTATCTAACC
This sequence comes from Pinus taeda, assembly GCA_000404065.3. Classification (NCBI taxonomy): domain Eukaryota; kingdom Viridiplantae; phylum Streptophyta; class Pinopsida; order Pinales; family Pinaceae; genus Pinus; species Pinus taeda. The sequence goes on along the minus strand of APFE030430372.1, from coordinate 125,174 downwards.
CATACTCATCCTGACCTTTCCTTTGCTGTTGGTCTTGTTGCTCGATTTATGTAAACCCCACGTGAAAGTCATTGGGAAGCAGCTAAAAGAATACTTCGTTATGTTCAAGGTACAGTTCAGTTTGGCATTCATTACAGTGCCGAAGCATCTCCTGTATTGGTTGGTTTCACTGATTCCGATTGGGCTGGTGACCCTGATGATCGGAAGTCTACTGCCGGTTATGTGTTCACTCTTGGTTTAGGACCTATTACATGGGCTTGCCAGAAACAAGGTGCTATTTCTCTTTCTTCCGCAGAAGTAGAGTATTGTGGTACCATAGAAGCTAGTAAGGAAGCCTTGTGGCTTCATCAGATCCTATCAGAGTTTGTCTTTCAGTAGCAGCATCTGACTACACTTTGGTGTGATAATCAAAGTGCCATTCAACATGTAAAGATCCAGTTCAGCATCAGCGTAGCACACACATTGAACTACACATGAACTTCATTAGAAAGCTAATTCATGACCATGTTCTTGAAGTGCAATATTGTTCAACAGATGATCAAGTTGCAGACATCTTTACAAAGGCTGTCACAGAGGTGAAGTTTACTAAACTTCGATTTATAGTTGGAGTTCAGGAAGTTGTCAGTAGGGGGGATAGGCTCTAGTGCCTCCTTCCTTCTCCTATTGTGTCATATTTGTAAATCCTTCAATCCTATCCCAAGTTGTTCTTAAGGGGGGATGTTAGGATGTTCCGACACATAGGAATAGTTAAGTATAACTTGGTCTAGTATAGAGTTAGGTAAAGTGTGTTTCTTTACTATGTACATTTGTAACTTACAATCCGACGGTCACGATATGTAGTGATCCGATGGTTCATTCTCTCCTCGGTATTACCGACACTTGATCCGTGGCTTACACCCGATTGGTCCATGAATTCTATTTAAAGCGCATGGAGGGTCATTTGTAGGTTAACCGTGCATGAGAGAAGCTTATGTAAATTTTCATTCTTTTATTAATAAATTGCCTGTAGTAGCCACGTTGGCGCAGGCCGTGGACTGTTTCCCTCTTTGAGGGTTTTACCCACGTCAAAATACTGGTATTGATCTGTGATCTGTTTGTGAGCGGTGTCCTTTTGGTGTTATGTCTGAGGAACTTACCCTGTAAATTCCTACATATTCAATGTGTAGATGATAGCTCCCAACTCAATATCACGTGTCACATAATTCTTCCCATGGTCATTAAGTTTCCTTGATTCATATCACACTACCTATCCTTCCTACATCGAAACCCCACCAAGATATCTCTTGCAAGCATTTGTAAATATCATAAACACTTTGTCCAGATCTGCATTCTTTAGAACTAGAGCATTTGTAAGCAATTCTTTCAAATCCTCAAAACTAGCTGCACATTCCTCTATCCATTCAAATTTCTTCCCTTTTTCACTGTGAGGATGTGATATGATATGAAATCTATGATAAGTTCTTCCATAATCTGTATGTAGTAACTGGCTAACCCCATGAGTGATTTGACCTGCTCCACATTATTAGGAGTTTCCCATTCCATGATAGCTATTATTGTTTCTCGTTCCATTTTTATACCTTCCTCCAAAGCCACATAGCAAAAATAATGGACGTTTGTCTAAAAGAAGCCGCATTTTCTAAGCTTGGCTACAAATGATTCTCTCTTAGCAATCTCAATATTGTTGCTAAGTATTCGACATGTTATTCCTTATTCTTAGAATATATCAATATTTCATCGGTGAATGCAATAAAAATATTGTCTAGATAAGGATGTAACACATTATTCATCAAGCACATGAAAGTAGCTAGATCATTAGCCAAACCAAAAGGAGCCACAAAAAACCGATAATTCTCATTCCTAGTCTGAAAGGAAGTCTTTCTGATCTAGGAGGATCTTAAAAGGAAAAATTTTCAATGTCCTAAAAAATTAGTGAAACCAATCTCAAATCGAAAATATCATTGTTTTGAATCCAACGGCACAAACAAAACCTCAATCTAACATTGTATGAGAATGTTACAGCCCATGGAATTTTTTGTGAAAAAACCAAAATTTTGACAGGCGTGACCTACATAAGATGAAACGTGGCACTAATGTAAGTAGTATGGATGCTGGCATCATCCACACAGATTCTTATGTTAACAATATGAGTTGGTGGTATGACCATAAGTGCAAAAATGAGAAGATGACACGTGGCAAGTGACATTAGCATGACTTCAACAACCCAGTCAAGGGCCCATTCGGGTACGAATGAATGAGGATGTGCCATGTGGCGCCTAGTCAACAGTTATCTTTTTTTCTTAATGATGTGAAATCTTTCACCTCTATAGCAGTCTACGAGGATGAATTTATTGGTTGGTTAATTTGTATACTAACCCTAGAAAAATCAGTGGAAAAAATGTGTGATTGGGACTTAATAATACTAAAATTTAAAAATAAAAGGTTGTCATTTGATGGGCACTCATGCCCCACCGACGGACCTGACCAATGGTCCAACAAAATTATATATGTATATATAGTACTGATGGTAGTAGTTGAACCACCTGGTAGGTACGCTGATTGGTCCGCGAGCATCAGTCAGAAATGAAACACAAACCAAAAAACTTCAACAAAAAATGACTCCCCTCAGGTTTGAACAGGGGTCACTAGGACCCTGAACTGAGCCTTTACCACTAGGCCATGGGTGGTGGACTTTGATAGGTCTTCCCACCCGATGGTAATGTAAACTAATAGCTGTTGGTAGAATGAGGGGGTGCATTGACTTGATGACCTAACAGAATCCACGTTATAGACCCTGGCTCGAAACCCTACGCGCATCAAAATTGATGTGGATAATATTCATGGTATATTCTAAGAATATTCCTATAAGGGATTCTAGTATGGAATCTAAAATATTCCCTAGAGCTCTATAGGTCACCAACATAGAAGAGGGTTGACTTTATAGTAATTTTTCACGATTTTTCACCTGGAATTCAATGATAGAGTTATTTCATAAGCATAAGTCTATGTTTTTAGGACATCCCTAGAAGTGGAGGTATAAGGTGTCATTTTTTTAATTACGTGTAATTTTATTTAGTTGCTAATTAATGAAAGAGGGCTCCCCACATTGACCAGGGCCTCGAGGCATAGTCCACACTGGGTAAAATCCATTATCAACTTGTTTGTGTGCCTTTGTTCTCATGTTTGCTTTTGATTCATGCTTATTTTATGTGTATGGTTCACTTGGTTACATTCTCTTTTAAATGCAATTATGTATGCATCCTTGAAATAAAATATCTTGATCATGTTTGGTATCAGAGAAAGTCTTCTTGACATGACTTGCATGAGTGAATGCTAACTAGGAACAAGCTTCAAAGAGGTGAAGGGAAACTCAAATTCTTTGATCCCAAAGAAAGTCATGCAACATGAATATAGAACATGGAATATGAGGAAGCTTGGTTAGATAAAGGGAAAAATTACCGCAAGATCTTCTTCACGATGCCAGAGAAAGTGGACAAAATATTTGTAGAATATGACAAGACAATGGAAAATCATGAGAAGAAAGAGAGAGATGATCATGCATCATCAAATCAAGGAGAAGAAGGAGAATCTTCTAAACCTCCCTCTAAATCTTCTAGTGAAATTTATTCATCATCCTCTTCTCATCATTCTAACAGGTATCATAGGAATGCATCTAAAAAGCCATTTTTAAGGCTAGATGTAAAGTTTGATTTTCCCACATATAATGGAGATTATAATGCATAAAAGTTAAAAAATTGGACTAGAAAGATTGAGGTATATTTCTAGATTCACTAGATTGATGAATACTAGGCCATTATGCAATTAACATATCTTCGAAGAAGTGGCACTGCTCTTGTCCAGTGGGAGAGAAAGCTGCAGAAAAGTAGGAAAAACTTGGGTAATCTCCTGCCTTCTTTGTCAAATTTTGTTTTGGAATTAAAAGATCAATTATATCCTCTCGGTTATCAAAAAGTGGATTTAATGGAATGTAAATATTTAAGACAAAGAAAGGGTCAAAATGTGCAATTATTCATCGAAGACTTTAGCAAACAAGCTTTAAATTTGGGCATTGCACTTGATTCAGCAGAAACCGTAACAAATTATATTGGTTCTTTACAGAGTTACATCAAATATTATTTCTTGTTATTTAAGCCTACTACTATTGAAGTGGCCATTTTGAAGGCCATTCACATTGAAAGAAGGGGAAAGAAGGACAGATAGGATCATTTGAAGAAATCATCTTTCAAATCTCATAATGGAAACTTAAAAGGAAAAGACAAAGGAAAGGACAAGAAAGAAGCTACAACCAGGAATTGAGAAGGAGAAAATCCATATTACACATATAACAAGAAGAAGTCCATGATGATGAACATTGTTGGAACTTTCAGTTGGAATTTTAGCCAAACAGATCTAGTGGAAAGGGAAATAAAAATACATTGGAAATTGTGCAATAGGACCTTGGATCTGACTTTGCTGGCAAGACATAGATCACAATAGTGCACATACAAGGTAACCTTTCTCTTCATGCTAATGAAAATTCTGTAATGGATGCAAGTACAAGTTCTTCAAATGGGTCTCTTATTAATGAATGAAATAGGATTAAATCGTCCCATGTTATAGTTGTGATGAAACATACTAAAGTGAAAACCTCGTTTGATCCAGGCTCTCAAGTAAATTTGATTGCTAAATCCTTGGTTACTAAATTAGTGTTGGAGACTAAGCCTCATCGAAAATCCTACCCTCTTGGTTGGGTGTGCAACAAAGCAAAATTGCATGTAACCAAACCGTGTAGGGCTAGATTTGTGTTTCCATCTAAACTAGTAGATGAGGTTAATCTTGATGGTATAACTTTTGATATTTGTGGCATTGTATTGGTGAGTCCATATTTCTATGACAAGAAAGAAAATTTCTTTGACCATGAAAACAAGTATCATCTCATGAAGGATGAGGTGGAATACATTGTTAGGGCTCATTGTGCGAAGATCAGTGCAAGTATTGTAATTCCGAGTTAGGTGAAGAGATTGATCAATTCCAACAGAGGGTGCATGCTCATGGTTGTGAGAGAAAAATATGTGGAGACATATGAAGCTTTAAAAGGTTGTGATCCCACTCATAAAAAAGAATGACATGAAATTGTTTCTAACTAAAATGGGGTTTTTCAAGAACCAAGTGGGTTGCCTCCAAAGCGTGAGATTCAATATGAAATTCACTTGTAGCATGCTTCTCATTTACAAAATATTATTATGTACAAGTTATCAGCAATTGAGATGGATGAATCAAAATGTGTCACATGGCACTGAGTGAGCAGTCAACCAATTTTCTTAAGGAAGTAACAATTTTCACCTTCGTGGTGGTCGACGACAATGAAGTTTTCACCTAGTTAATTTTTTCGTTAACCCAAAAAATCAGCGGAAAAAATGTGTGATTGGGCATTAATATTATTAAAATTTAAAAATAAATGGTGGAAATCTTGTAGGCCATCAAGTCCTACTGGCTAACCTGGCCAACAATCGAAAAATAGTATATATATATATATATCTATATTACCGATGGGGGGAATTGAACCTTCCCAGTGGGTCTGCTAGTTGGAAATGAACCACAAACCAAAAAACGACAACAACAAATGACTCCCCGTGGGTTTGAACATAGGTTTCTTGGAACCTTACCACTGGACTATGGGTGTCGACCTTTGATAGGTCCACCCACCCTATGGTATTTAAACCAATGGCTACTAACAAAATGAAAGCATGCGATGACCTAATGACCGAACAAAACACACATTGCAAAACCTAAGACAAAACCCTGCACGTGAAAATTGATGTGGAATATATTCCTAATATATTCTAGGAATGTTCCTAGAATATTCCTTGTAAGGGAATCTTACTGGGAATCTAAAGGATTCCCTAGAGCTCTAGAGGTTACCAACACAAAACAGGGTCGACTTTATAGTCATTTTTTACGATTTTTGGCAAGGAATTCAACGCCATAGTCTATTTCTTTAGAAAAGGTATACATTTTTATGTCATCCCCAGAAATGGAGGTATAAGGTGTCATTTCCTAATTTCATGTAATTTTATTTCACTTCCAATTAATGAAAGATCCCTCCTCATATTGACCTGTTCCTGTAGAGTTAGCCCATACTACGTGAAATCCATTATCAACTTGTTTGTTTTCCTTTGTTCTCATGGTTACTTTGGATTTTCTATTCTTTAATGTGTATGCTTCATTTGATTACATGCCATTTTAAATGAAATTTTGTATGCATCATTTGAGGTAAACGATTTGGATCACTTGTAGATGTCCTCTTCTTTTATGCATACCTCATGATAACATAATCTAAAATCAATGTTCAAGAACACTACTTCTCCCTTAAACTAGTCAAGAAAGTCATCAATCCTCAACAAAGGGCACCTGTTCCTGATTGTCACCTTCATCATCTATCTATAATCAATACAAAACCTGAGAGTTACATCCTTCTTCTTCACAAGCAACATTGGTACACCACAAGGCGAGACACTTAGCCATATGTATCCCTTGTCAATCATTTCCTTCAACTATAACTTCAATTCCACTAACTATGGAGTGTTTACACTTTAAGATTACTTTTATAGAGGTTCTACGCATGGTACCAACTCAATGGAAAATCCCACTTCCCTATGAGGTGACAATTCTAAAATCTCTACTGGGAACACATCCTCAAATTGCAAAAAAAATGAGATGCCTCTTGAATAGTTATGCATACTCAACATCTTTACCTTTAGCACTAGAAATATGCATTACAAATAATACACGCCCTTCCCTCTTACTGCACTTTTCCTACATAGTTGTGGCCACTACAACTTATGTAGTCTTCTTCTTACCATGCAAGATTTTCTATTATTCATTTTAATCCAAGCACTCAATTTCCTTTTCATAAAAATCCACCTTAGCTCTATGAAGATACAACCAATCCATACCCATAATCATATTGTATGATCCCAATGGAAGCACATTTAAATGCACTAATTTATACATACCTTTTAGCTCAAATTCACAAGCCCTTACCCAAAAATTATCTCTTTTCATAGTACATGTAGCCAACTGCACTAACTAAGACTTTGCATGCAATTCTTTATTCAAGCCAAACTTATCCACCAGGTTAGGATTTACATAACTATAATTAAATCCAAGGTAACTCAAAATAGAAACAACTTGAAAACAAATATTACCATCCATCTCAATAGTGGATGCATATTGATCCCCCTGCCTATTATCCAATGTTGCATAGATATTTGGAATGCTCTGCCCGACATACCCAACTATATATTCCTATTGAGCACCGTAGATTTGTATTTTGCCACCTTAATATTATGGGAAATCTCTCGTGCAATGATCTTTGCCACAAGTACAACATTATAAAGTCTTCTTGACATCAACGTTGTTCTTCTCCTCATATTTAAATCCTTGTCCTTTGTCAATTGTATTGAACTTATTGTGTGGAACTAAATTCTCTTTATTAACTATGTCTTGTAGCCTTCCTCACTTCTTATCCCATATTCATTTAGTCTATTCATTACCTTTCCAATCGTTTTTAGATTCATCCCTATGCTCGTAACAATGCTTCAACTTTCTAATGGCTTCCTCCAATAGTAAAGGCTCATCAAACTTGATTATGTCCTTGAATGCTACTAAAAACCCAATGATGAATCTCTGAATCTTCACTTTCTAATTCTTAACATAAAGTAAAAATATTAACAACTCCAGGAATCTACTATTATACTCGTCATCAATAAAATATCCCATCTTAAACTAATAGAATTCCTTTTCCCTATCATCGTAGTATCTCTGGGCCATATAATTCTTTCTGAAAATTCTTTGAAGCTCACTCCAAGTCAAATCCTCTTCTCAAATGGCTCTAATATTCTTCACATATTTCCATGAATGCCTTCTTTACCCTTAAGGCTAAAGGTAGCTATCCTATATGTCATGTTGTCTGAGTAATCATGCAATTTGAAGAACCTATTCATCCAAGAAAGCAAGCTTTTGCATCATGTGACTTATTCATTTCTCCCTCAAATGTAGGAGGATTTTCTTTCTTGAATTCCTCTGGTAAGTACTACTTATCATTCATCATATACATATGGTTATGGTGATGATGATGTTGTCTCTCTGATCTAACACTATAACGGAACCCACAATCATTATCCCTATGGTCAGGTGTATCCATGAACCTACCATCTATGACTGTATCATCCTTGTCAAACCTGCATCCTTATTGAGACCTTCTACCATATTTTTCATGTTTTATTTATTCCTATCCTTGATTTATCCTAAGAAGTCCCTGTATTTGCAAGTTTTAAAAAATCTAAAGGATAACTATATTAACCTCTGCTTGTTTCTCATGTTACCGACCAAGCCTTTTTCATGATTGAATTATTTTGTCATTTTCCACCTTGCAACCCCTTATCTCTACTTTCAAGCTTTTTAGTGTGTATGTTATGTGAAGGGAGTACTCATCACCATTTTGTTCATATGATTTGTATGGAGAATTAGGTGAACTGTAGTCTACCATCCTTCTTTTCATATTTAATCCTCTAGCTCTTGCAACTATTTCATGTCAGCTAAACCTAATATAAACATAATAAAACATAGCTTAGTGAAGTTCAGGGGAAAATATCTAGTTTTTCAGGATTAATTAACATATAATATATATATATATATAGATATATATAATATATATATATATATATATATATATATATATATATATATATATATATATATATATATAATGAAATCAACATTTCCATCATCCCAACAACAACATCATCAAATTCTACATGACTACACAACTACAAAAATGACCACCACCATGCATACATAACAAGTACATATAAACCTACATGCATGTATGACAAACACACTTTTCCCATCCAGTCGAAGTGTTGAACCTGAGAACTCTGATACCACCGTGTAAACACCTCCTCCCACACTTACCCAAGTTCATCAGTCCATCAGGGTAAATATGTGACAAATATTCACTATGATATTACTCAACATCCTAAGTACAACTAAACAACTGGAATTGACAAGCTGAAACTTTAGTGACCTTCCTCAAGAGCTACAAGACCTCTAGAAGCGAAACAACCACTCTAGGTGCCCAAGCCCTGAGATAGAATTATTTTTCACTAACCTAGGTTACCAGTCACATGGATAGGTGATGAGGCTCATCAATGGGTAAATTATATGGACCTTAACGCACCTCCAAATTACTAAAATAAAAATTTGTCATCATTCTTTACATGTTTTAATTATGATTTTTTTAATGAGGAGAGTAAAGATGAGATTTCATGTCTAGTGGTCTAATGTTCATTTATTGCAGGTTTTGGAGAAAAATTTGGCTAATTAAATTGAAGGAACTCTAAGAGAGACAAGAAAGAGGGATTCTAGGAGATAAGATTTCCCTCCTTAACTACTCACTCACTTGAAGATTTCTCAATCAAATCTCATCAACTCAGAGTTGCAAGTAGCCGAGTCATTAAATTCATTCACATCCAAGCCAGTGACAGTTTAAGACCATTTCATCTCAATATTGGATCCAAGCCTCCATAAATTTAAAAACATTGTTGGTAACTTCAATTCTATAAATCAAGAGTCCTAGGGTCTCATTAGAATTCAATTTTTCTTTCATAATAGTAAAGAAGATTTTGAGTTGAAGCATTGTAACCAAGCACCCTTATGTATTTATGATTTCGTTAATGAAAATGAGAAACATTCCCTTGATCCAACATGGAGTTGACTCAAAAGGTTGAAGCTCTTCAGTTAGGGCCCAACCCTAGCAGAAGAAGTTCCTCTTGTTGTATATGTATGCTTAGCTTATCCCATAGTTAGTTGTTAAACTGATTTTGGTACTGTTAATTTGCATGTATTGGTAGATTTAATTAGTTTGCTTCCATTTTTGGAAATATCTGATGGTAGCATTGTAGTGATAATAATATATTCCAAAAAGGATGACATCAAGTGGTTTTCACCTGATTTCTCCCTTTCATGGATCATGGTTTGAGGAACACCTCTCATACAACACAAAAAGACTGAATTCTTGTTTTCTGCGTAATCTAGGGTTTTCTTGTTAATTAGGTAATTATCTTTTAATTTCATAGATAAATATCAATTTGTATTTTATAATCTCTTAGGTATGCACTAGTCTCATCTCGCTCACATATGGGTTTCAAGCACTTCCATTCATGGAATTAGCAGCTAAATGGTGACAACTCTATTTTTTCCCTCTACTTCAATAAGCCATTCTTGTCTTTGATGAGTTTATGTATGAATGCCAAGAATGATGTTTGTTTTTGTAGGAGTTTCTAAATTATAGGGAGACCTCATCTCATCAACCTCATCCAAGCCATATCCACCCATGATTGCCAAAAGTCAATAAGGTCTCAATTCAAATTCTTGTCTTATGAGGAAAACTTTCCATCTCCGTTCAGCAAATCCAACCATCTTAAAGAATTGGCTTGAGTTCTAAGTAAATGCCTACCACTCCCATTCCTTATTCCCTCCTCATTAGCCTTTTTGAAGCTCCATCCCATCTTCTAGACCATTCCCCAAGCTTTCGGTCTGTTCCTATAATAAAACAGGGGATCTTGTAGGTGAACTAGTACTTCCTATATACATCCTATAGGAAAACCTGTAGTAGCCTATTTTGAGACTGATTTGAGAAAAACCATCACTAAAGTCGAGCTTAGGCCCCTGCTTGCCCTTCAAACCATTAAAATGATTGTAATCATTTTCCTCCACACCTATCTCCCCTACAAAAGAAGCAAGTGGTGGGCACCAAATTGTCCTATCTTTTGCTTGCATTTCCAATCCTCCTTTCATCCCTTTTATATTCATTCGCATATATTTACTATGTAAAACTATGAGGTAACTCCCATTTATCATCTCATGGAATATTTAATTAAAAAAGTAAAGGCATGAGGGTTTTACCTATGTGAACCACTAAAACATGTTACGACCATAGATTATGGAGCTCGTGTGTTGACCGCAAGGCATATCGCAGCAGTTCTACGATTCACAGCAGCTGATAGATCATGACAAAACATCATAACTAATTTGCAGTTGTTCTATCCCATTTTCGAATCATTACTATTCTTTCTCTCTCGATGCTACTGTTGTGATAGAATTAATGTATATATTTGGGCATATGGCTTCCAGGTTTTGGGGAGATATGTTATTCCCCTTTGTACTATATAAAATATGGGTCATTCCGATACCAAGGGTTAGTTAGACCCTGCATTGTATTGTAACATCATTATTCAAATAAATAAAATACCAGCCATTCTGCCAATCTATTATTTGTTGTGAGTAACACAACCCTGATCAGAGAGTTGGGCCCGCTCTTCTGATCAGTTGCTGCATCTTTCCTTGTTTTGTGTGTATTGGTTATTGATGTGTTTATTTCTTGTTTGGTGTTGCAGATTCTTCAAATAACTGTGAATACCTTTTAAGTTCTATAGTTGAGTTTCTATTTCTATTTTAGCAATGCTTTGATTGGTAATCACGAACCCTTGGTCGATGATAGATTGTAACCTTGCTCCTGCATATACCTTGCATGTTTCCTTGAAAAGAATACACACTTGGATTCATACATTAATGTAGGGAAAAGGGTGGATAAATTTTTCATACCTAGACACCAACATTTTGGTGCCGTTGCCGATGACACTAATGAGGTCCAAGACACGTTCTATATTAACCGGAGGGTCAATCTCTTGTCTTGGGGAGAGAACGAGCTTTCATACTCTGCTCCAGGTTCTAAGCATAGGTATTTCATTTATTTCACTCTTTTATTGTTTTCTTGTTTTATTAGGGATGATGTTTTGCCCTGGGGAGGGAAGAGTCATTTGACGCCCCACAGCAGGCCCTGAGCTTAGATTTTCCTAACATTTTTGTTGTTTCGATTTTGAGAAAGCCAATCTCTCACCCTGGGAAGGGAGGTGTCCTCTGACGCCCTACTTTAGGTATTGAAGTGAAGGTTTTCTCTTGTGTGTGTTAAATTCTTGATTGGGTTCGTGTCCTAGGGAGGGACGAGTCTTTTGATGCCCTCCTCCAAGCCTTAAACCCTAGGTCCTTATTTTCTTTTGTTTTTTTTCCATTAACTACCCTCTTTTGAACGTGATCTCTCGTCCTAGGGAGGGAATGGTCTTTTCATGCCCTACTCTAGTCCTTGAGCATTGTGGTTTGGTCGCAACATCTATCATCACACCAACTTGTATGAACAGAGAGCCAAATAAAAGGGGCAAAAGGGAGAGCCCCAAAGAGGGGGGGGGACAGGATTTGGGAAGGAACATTTATATCTAAAGAATGATTACAAATGTTGGGTCTGAGGCATCTTCCCGTGCAACCATGAGGCCAGGTGCGTGGACAAAATCTGAGGGATAATCAGTAGATCGATCAGTGTTGCTCACAACACCCCCTGTTGATTCGATACAACAAACTGTTCCAACAGTCAAGGAGATAAGCAATAGTATAGATGCTAAAAGGATTCCATTGCTTGTAATTGAAGAAGGAGAAGTTTCATGTAAAGTGTTTTAAGGAATGATCCATCCCAGTAGGGAAGAAGGAGTTGTAGAGAGGAGATTCGAAGGGTCCAACCACTATGATAGGGAGGAAGAGATTGTAGAGACATTTATATCACCAAAAGATAGAGGAAGTGTTGTTATGGAAACTTGAACCGATGTGATAAATGCAGTTCCTTCAGAGCCTGCTAAAATCCCTAGTGAGTATTGGAGGATATTCATGGCACCCATAACCTCTACTATTGACTTCCCAATTTGGGGTTTAGGGACTAGCACACCAACAAACCGCATTCCTTTGATAGCTTTACCCAGTTTCCATGGGCTTCCTTCAGAAGACTTTGACATGTTTTTGTTTGAATTTGACATTGTATGTCGAGGGTATGATTACTAACTGATGCTCAAAAATTGAAAATCTTCCCCACTACGCTAAAAGGGACAGCCTTGCGGTGGTTTATGGGTCTTGGGGGAAGATCTATCACCACATGGGAGTAGATGAGAACTGCATTCTTGGAGAAATACTAGGAATACTGTAAATCATGGGATATTAAAGAAGAGCTTTTTAAATTTACACAGAAAGAGGACAAAAATATGGAAGACTGTATGGAACAATTTAAACACACATTACAGAGATCAGGTCACTCTAACCTGGATAAGGACATTTTGAAAATTATCCTTCTCTAGGCCTTCCAAGAAGACTCTTTGGAATTTTTGAATATAGTCAGAAAGGGAGATATATCAAAGGAGAACTTCGATACCATCTGTGAGTTGTGTATCCAGTGCTCAAGAGGATCTGCATGGAATAAACTAGGGATTCGATCAACAAAAGTAGAATAAATTAGGAATCTATTGGACAACCTAAGAACTAATATCCTGAGTACCTTGTCTGAACAGATAGACACGCTGCAGGTAAAATAGAAACAACTAGAATCAGAAAGAACTATGGCTATATTTTGCCCAACATGTAGGAAGAAACACACATAGAGGGAAGGTCCATTAAAATCTATAGAGGAGTGTGTAATGTGTGAGTTGAATCATGTGACATGTTCATTCCCATCATTTCCAAGACTAAAGATAGTTTTTCAATGGACACGCGAATAGATCGAGCAGTTGTACTTTACGAGACCTAAAAATCCATGGCAACCTCGTTTGTCAGTGGGAAATTAAGCTATGTTTTAGGATCCATCTCAATATTTTATCAATTTTAATATAGGCCCCCAGACCATGCCTTATCCACCCATGTGGCCCCAAATCCAGTTTCCACCTTGGCAACAGTGGGCTCCTCAAGCTAATTCAAGTTCCTCGTGGGCTCCAAACTGGGAGCGACCTTCTCCTCCTATTCAGTTTCCCTAGTCAATGCCACAACAAAAACTTTAGTTTCCCTCTAATGTGCCTCCTGGTAATCATCCTATTCATCCCCAACTCCCTATCCAACCTAATCTAAATCCTAACAATAAAGGTGTTCAACAAGCTGACACCCTCAACCTAACTTCATTAGCATCTTTACTGCAGAATTCTATGAGATGAATTTATGATCTGGGTGGACAGTAGGTGCTCAACCCTCACCAGTTATGATTGAATAGATTAAAAGTGAGGAAAAGGAGCCAGAAATGGTTGAAGAGGAACGAAACCAAGTCAAGAAAAATCATACACCTCCTCAATTTCTAGTTACTCAAAATCACTAAGCTGAAATGTCCTATCCAAAAAGATTGGTTGCGAGTAAACCAACCCCTCAAGTCGAGTTTGACCTCTTAGGGAAGTTTCAAAATTTATTTTTCAAGATTCCCCTTTTGCAAGCTATGAGGGATGTACCTATATATGTAAAAACTTATGGGAATATTGTGCTAAGAAGCCTAAAAATAAATCAAAGGACCCACTCACCATTCACGTAATGGCGAAGATATCATATTTCATGATGCGAAGTTCCATTTCTATAAAGTATGGGGATCCTAGGAACCCAATTCTAACTGTGCAAATTAATGGGGTAGAAATTCCAAATGTACCAGTAGATTTGGGTGTTTCCATAAATGTAATCAATGCTGAAACCATGTGTCCATTAGGTCTTCGTAAGTTGAAACACACACCTGGAGTGTTAGAACTGGCAGATCAATCTACAATGTAACTGATAGGTATGTTAGAAGATATCACGATTTCATTTTATTCATGGCACTACCCTATGGAATTCCTAGTACTCCAAATGCAATCTCTAGCTAGAGGTCATCCCTTGATTTTGGGAAGACTGTGGCTGGCAACTACAAATGTTTATATTGGGTGTTGGTCTAGACATATGATCATTTCAAATGGGAAAAGCACTAAGAATCTAGTGTTATATCCTCCCGAAGAACCTAACCCATCAGGAAAATCAACAGGAAACAAGAAATATTTATACAAGAAAGAGTCTGAATCAGAAAATGAGGAGTTAAGACTAGTTCTTACTATTGGACAAACCCTCCAGTTGAAATCCGAAATAGAAGATGACACAATTACTACCTTTATCAGTGATCGTTGTTCTATTTTAGATTTGAATAAGCAAATCTTGGAGTCCGTCTTGAGTTATGAGACTCAAGAAAGTATTGGAACAGTAGATGGATTCGATGAGATACCTATGGTTGTGCCCCATGACAGTATTTACACGGAAATAGAAGCATGAAAAGCCCTAAATATCAATCTGTATGTATTATATTCCCAACAAAAAACTCCTAGATGTTCTTAGGAAACACAAAGAAGACTTCGCTTGGGACTACTCATATATGAAGGGAATTCTTGCTGGTCTATGCACCCATCACATATACATCAAGGTGGAATGTCATCCTGTGAGGCAACCTGAGAGAAGAATGAACCCCACTCTAAAAAAAATTGTTAATGAAGAGCTCCAAAAGCTGTTGGACATGGGATTTATCTACCCCATTCTAGATAGCCAATGGGTTTGTCCATTGGTAATGGTCCCTAAGAAAAATGGTAAATGGCGAATATGTGTGGACTACAAATAATTAAATAAGGCAACTCAGAAAGACCATTTTACATTACCATTCATGGACCAAGTCTTGGATACATTAGCTGGGAATAAGTTTTTATCCTTCTTGGGTGTGTTTAATGGGTACAACTAGATCTAGATAGCTCTTGAAGATCAGGATAGGACCACATTTACATGCCCTTGGGGAATGTTTGCATACAGAGTCCTCCCATTTGGTCTCTGTAATGCACCTGCAACATTCCAAAGGGACATTTTAGGGATTTTCTCTGATCTGATGGATGATAGCATTGAAATTTATATGGAAGATTTCACTGCATATGGAGATTCGTTCGAAGAAGCATTGGGGAAGCTAGAAAAAGTTCTTGAAAGATGCAAGTAGGCGCATGTCTCTTTAAGTATAGAAAAATGACATATGATGATGAATGAAGGAATAGTCCTGGGACACTTGCTTTCAGCTGCAAGAATACAGTTGGACCCAACCAAGAAAAAGGTAATACAATTTTTTTCAATACCCACCTACTCAGGTATGTAGCTTTATCGGTTGCATTGGTTATTACAGGTGCTTTATAGAAAATTTTGCTAAAAAACCACATCCGCTTTTTCAATTATTGACAAAAGATGCATACTTTGTTTGGATAGATGACTATGATGTAGCCTTTGTGAATATCAAGGAACTGGTCTATAGTGCTCTGATCCTTAGAGGACCAGACTGGGCATTTCCATTCCATATTCATGTTGATGCTTCCCAACAGCACATCGGGCAGTTTTGGGGCAACAACTCGATAAGGTACCATATGAATTTTACTATGTTAGTAAGAACTTGGCTCCTACTAAGTTAAACTACATAGTGACTGAGAAACAATTCCTTGGTGTCATCTATGCCATCAATAAGTTCCTGCACTATATCACTTGGTCGATGATAGATTGTAACCTTGCTCCTACATATACCTTGCATGTTTCCTTGAAAAGAATACACACTTGGACTCATACATTAATGTAGGGAAAAGGGTGGATAAATTTTTCATACCTGGACACCAAAATTTTGGTGCCATTGCCGATGATACTAATGAGGTCCAAGACACGTTCTGTATTAACCAGAGGGTCAATCTCTTGTCTTGGGGAGAGAACGAGCTTTCATACTCTGCTCCAGGTTCTAAGCATAGGTATTTCATTTATTTCACTCTTTTCTTGTTTTCTTGTTTTATTAGGGATGATCTTTTGCCCTGGGGAGGGAAGAGTCATTTGACACCCCACTGTAGGCCCTGAGCTTAGATTTTCCTAACATTTTTGTTGTCTCGATTTTGAGAAAGCCAATCTCTCACCCTGGGAAGGGAGGTGTCCACTGACACCCTACTTTAGGTATTGAAGTGAAGGTTTTCTCTTGTGTGTGTTATATTCTTGATTGGGCTCGTGTCTTAGGGAGGGACGAGTCTTTTGATGCCCTGCTCCAAGCCTTAAACCCTAGGTCCTTATTTTCTTTTGTTTTTTTTCCATTAACTACCCTGTTTTGAACGTGATCTCTCATCCTAGGGAGGGAATGGTCTTTTGATGCCCTACTCTAGGCCTTGAACATTGCGGTTTGGTCGCAACATCTATCATCACTCCAACTTGTATGAACAGAGAGCCAAATAAAAGGGGCAAAAGGGAGAGCCCCAAAGAGGGGGGGGACAGGATTTGGGAAGGAACATTTATATCTAGAGAATGATTACAAAAGTTGGCTCTGAGGCATCTTCCCGTGCAACCATGAGGCCATGTGCGTGGACAAAATCTGAGGGATAATCAGTAGATCAATCAGTGTTGCTCACAACACCCCCTGCTGATTCGATACAACAAACTGTTCCAACAGTCAAGGAGATAAGCAATAGTATAGATGTTAAAAGGATTCCATTGCTTGTAATTGAAGAAGGAGAAGTTGCATGTAAAGTGTTTGAAGGAATGATCCATCCCAGTAGGGAAGAAGGAGTTGCAGAGAGGAGATTCAAAGGGTCCAACCACTATGATAGGGAGGAAGAGATTGTAGAGACATTTATATCACCAAAAGATAGAGGAAGTGTTGTTATGGCAACTTGAACCGATGTGATAAATGCAGTTCCTTCAGAGCCTGCTAAAATCCCTAGTGAGTATTGGAGGATATTCATGGCACCCATAACCTCTACTATTGACTTCCCAATGTGGGGTTTAGGGACTAGCACACCAACAAACCGCATTCCTTTGATAGCTTTGCCCAGTTTCCATGGGCTTACTTCAGAAGACTCTGACATGTTTTTGTTTGAATTTGACATTGTATGTCGAGGGTATGATTACTAACTGATGCTCAGAAATTGAAAATCTTCCCTACTACGCTAAAAGGGACAGCCTTGCGGTGGTTTATGTGTCTTGGGGGAAGATATATCACCACATGGGAGGAGATGAGAACTGCTTTTTTGGAGAAATACTAGGAATACTGTAAATCATGGGATATTAAAGAAGAGCTTTTTAAATTTACACAGCAAGAGGACAAAAATATGGAAGACTGTATGGAACGCTTTAAACACACATTACAGAGATCAGGTCACTCTAACCTGGATAAGGATATTTTGAAAATTATCCTTCTCTAGGCCTTCCAAGAAGACTCTTTGGAATTTTTGAATATAGTCAGAAAGGGAGATATATCAAAGGAGAACTTCGATACCATCTGTGAGTTGTGTATCCAGTGCTCAAGAGTATCTGCATGGAATAAACTAGGGATTCGATCAACAAAAGTATCTGGTGAAGGTGTTAAAAAAGAAGAAATTAGGAATCTATTGGACAACCTAAGGACTAATATCCTGAGTACCTTGTCTGAACAGATAGACACGCTACAGGTAAAATAGAAACAACTAGAATTGGAAAGAACTATGGCTATATTTTGCCCAACATGTAGGAAGAAACACACATAGAGGGAAGGTCCATTAAAATCTATAGAGGAGTGTGTAATGTGTGAGTTGAATCATGTGACAAGTTCATTCCCATCATTTCCAAGACTAAAGACAGTTTTTCAATGGACACGTGAATAGATCGAGCAGTTGTACTTTACGAGACCTAAAAATCCATGGCAACCTCATTTGTCAGTGGGAAATTAAGCTATGTTTCAGGATCCATCTCAATATTTTATCAATTTTAATATAGGCCCCCAGACCATGCCTTATCCACCCATGTGGCCCCAATACCAGTTTCCACCTTGGCAACAATGGGCTCCTCAAGCTAATTCAAGTTCCTCGTGGGCTCCAAACTGGGAGGGACCTTCTCCTCCTAGTCAGTTTCCCTAGTCAATGCCACAACAACAACTTTAGTTTCCCTCTAATGTGCCTCCTGGTAATCATCCTATTCATCCCCAACTCCCTATCCAACCTAATCTAAATCCTAACAATAAAGGTGCTCAACAAGCTGATACCCTCAACCTAACTTCATTAGCATCTTTACTGCAGAATTCTATGAGATGAATTTATGATCTGGGTGGACAGTAGGTGCTCAACCCTCACCAGTTATGATTGAATAGATTAAAAGTGAGGAAAAGGAGCCAGAAATGGTTGAAGAGGAACGAAACCAAGTCAAGAAAAATCATACACCTCCTCAATTTCTAGTTACTCAAAATCACTAAGCTGATCTTTCCTATCCAAAAAGATTGGTTGTGAGTAAACCAACCCCTCAAGTCGAGTTTGACCTATTAGGGGAGTTTCAAAATTTATTTTTCAAGACTCCCCTTTTGCAAGCTATGAGGGACGTACCTATATATGTAAAAACTTATGGGAATATTGTGCTAAGAAGCCTAAAAATAAATCAAAGGACGCACTGACCATTCACGTAATGGCGAAGATATCATATTTCATGAGGCAAAGTTCCATGCCTATAAAGTATGGGGATCCTAGGAACCCAATTCTAACCGTGCAAATTAATGGGGTAAAAATTCCAAATGTACCAGTAGATTTGGGTGTTTCCATAAATGTCATCAATGATGAAACCATGTGTCCATTAGGTCTTCGTAACTTGAAACACACACCTGCAGTGTTAGAACTAGTAGATCAATCTACAATGTAACTGATAGGTATGTTAGAAGATATCACGATTTCATTTGATTCATGGCACTACCCTATGGAATTCCTAGTACTCCGAATGCAATCTCTAGCTAGAGGCCATCCCTTGATTTTGGGAAGACTGTGGCTGGCAACTGCAAATGTTTATATTGGGTGTTGGTCTAGACATATGATCATTTCAAATGGGAAAAGCACTAAGAATCTAGTGTTATATCCTCCCAAAGAACCTAACCCATCAGGAAAATCAACAGGAAACAAGAAATATTTATACAAGAAAGAGTCTGAATCAGAAAATGAGGAGTTAAGACTAGTTCTTACTATTGGACAAACCCTCCAGTTGAAAGCCGAAATAGAAGATGACACAATTACTACCTTTATCAGTGATCGTTGTTCTATTTTAGATTTGAATAAGCAAATCTTGGAGTCCGTCTTGAGCTATGAGACTCAAGAAAGTATTGGAACAGTAGATGGATTCGATGAGATACCTATGGTTGTGCCCCATGACAGTATTTACACGGAAATAGAAGCATGAAAAGCCCTAAATATCAATCTGTATGTATTATATTCCCAACAAAAAACTCCTAGATGTTCTTAGGAAACACAAAGAAGACTTCGCTTGGGACTACTCATATATGAAGGGAATTCTTGCTGGTCTATGCACCCATCACATATACATCAAGGTGGAATGTCATCCTGTGAGGCAACCTGAGAGAAGAATGAACCCCACTCTAAAAAAAATTGTTAATGAAGAGCTCCAAAAGCTGTTGGACATGGGATTTATCTACCCCATTCTAGATAGCCAATGGGTTTGTCCATTGGTAATGGTCCCTAAGAAAAATGGTAAATGGCGAATATGTGTGGACTACAAATAATTAAATAAGGCAACTCAGAAAGACCATTTTACATTACCATTCATGGACCAAGTCTTGGATACATTAGCTGGGAATAAGTTTTTATCCTTCTTGGGTGTGTTTAATGGGTACAACTAGATCTAGATAGCTCTTGAAGATCAGGATAGGACCACATTTACATGCCCTTGGGGAATGTTTGCATACAGAGTCCTCCCATTTGGTCTCTGTAATGCACCTGCAACATTCCAAAGGGACATTTTAGGGATTTTCTCTGATCTGATGGATGATAGCATTGAAATTTATATGTAAGATTTCACTGCATATGGAGATTCGTTCGAAGAAGCATTGGGGAAGCTAGAAAAATTTCTTGAAAGATGCAACTAGGTGCATGTCTCTTTAAGTATAGAAAAATGACATATGATGATGAATGAAGGAATAGTCCTGGGACACTTGCTTTCAGTTGCAAGAATACAGTTGGACCCAACCAAGATAAAGGTAATACAATTTTTTTCAATACCCACCTACTCAGGTATGTAGCTTTATCGGTTGAATTGGTTATTACAGGTGATTTATAGAAAATTTTTCTTAAAAAACACATCCGCTTTTTCAATTATTGACAAAAGATGCAGACTTTGTTTGGACAGATGACTATGATGCAGCCTTTGTGAAGATCAAGGAACTGGTCTATAGTGCTCCGATCCTTAGAGGACCAGACTGGGCATTTCCATTCCATATTCATGTTGATGTTTCCCAACAGCACATCAGGCAGTTTTGGGGCAACAACTCGATAAGGTACCATATGAATTTTACTATGTTAGTAAGAACTTGGCTCCTACTAAGTTAAACTACACAGTGACTGAGAAACAATTCCTTGGTGTCATCTATGCCATCAACAAGTTCCTGCACTATATCACTGGTTACCCCACCTTTGTACACACAGATCATGCAACCCTTAGGTATCTAATGAATAAACTCGTTACTCCTAGTTGTATTACAATATGGCTTATGTTACTTCAAGAATTTGATATTACCATAGTAGATAAACTAGGGAAGGACAATGTGGTTGCTAATTTTCTGTCGAGATTAGAAAATAATTCTGAAGGTAACCTATCCAAGATAGCCTTCTAGATGAAGGGATGATTTCCTAGAATGGAGCTCTAGTGATTCAACTGCAATCTCTAGGTCTAGGGTTTAGCGCCTCAAACCTGCAAGCCCAGAGTTAGTTCTAGACGCGCAGAGAGATAGGATAGCAGATCTACTAAATAGAGTTCGAGGACTGACCCGACAAATGGTAAACGGGGGGTCCACTGGGACCCCATCCTTCAAACAGGTTGTAATGCAGAAACAAAAAGCGTAGGAAGGATTAAAAATCACTGGCTATGGAGAACGTAAGGAAAATAGCGGAACTAGCAAAGAAAAGAAACAGAAAATGCAAACAGAGATAAGAAGCAACCCAAAAATGAAAGAAAAAGTAAGTAATGGAAAGGAGAATAGGGACAAAAGAGCAGATGCAGACCAAAGGGATACAGGTCCAACAAATACAGAAACAGAGGAAGAAGAGGAACATGAAGCAGAGAAACAGTCTCGAGATGAAAAGGAGAAAGAAATAGCCCAAACCCCAGCACCCACAACGCAACGCAAGGAGCATGCAAACCAAAAAAATAGAAACCCTCAGAGTGCTTTTTACAGATCTGAAGATTCAAGCCCATCGAGAACACATGTCGAAACATGCAGTAATATGCCAGTTCATGGGACTGTGGCCAACGGAACGCGTGCTCTGTCAATGGATCAAGCAACATTGGAAACCTAAAGGTGATGTCAAACTACACCTAGGAGCAAAAGTTTTTTTTACTGTTGTTTTTATGAACTTAGAGGATAAGGACAGGGTTTTTGATGGAGGTCCTTACTTCTTTGCATTAGTAGACTCTACATGAGACCCTGGAAAACCAACTTTGTGCCAGAAAAAGAAACCTTCACACAGGTTCATGTGTGGATTCGTTTATTCTCCCTTCCAATAGACTATTGGGGATTAGCGATGCTTAGGAAAATAGGAGACCGTCTAGGAACATTTATCAAAGCCTCAGAAGCAACAATACAATGAAGGTACACTTCTTGGGCAAGAATCTCTATGGAGTTGGATGTTTCAAGAGCTTTGCATGAAGACTTATGGTTGGAGTTTAGAGATGAGGACTACTTTCAAGCCATCGATTATGAGAAAATCCCCTTCCGATGTAGAAAGTGTCATGAACATGGACACCTCGTCAGAGACTGCCCTTTAAACAAAACAGAGGAAGATCACAAACCAGTGCAAGAAGCAAAGAGTAAATAAACCTTCACAAAACCAAAAGCAAGACAAAGAGCCAATAGGAAAAGAATAAACAGAGCAGGGGTAGAACCAGGCATTACCAACAACACCTTTAGCATTCTGGAAACATACTCCGATTCATAAGGAACAAATGGGGAAAAGAAACTAAATGAAAAGCCAAAAGACAAGCAAGGCCATAATACAAAGAAAGTGGAGGAAAATACAATCAGTACTGAAGCCCAAATGCATGAGCAAGAAAAAGAACGTGATGAAGATACTGATATGCTAACCAGTGATGGTGGAAGTGAAGAGATGGAGCTCAATGAAGCGCTAGAGAAAGAAGGGGTGAACCTCTAAGTCATGGAGGAAAACTAGAAAACTCAAGGACTAGAAAACATTCCAGAAGAAGAATTAAGGAAGATCAATGACCTATTCATCACAAGACAAAAGGCGGAATTAGACAGGCAAAACATGAGATTAGGTATTGCAACAAGCACAAGAAATCATTCAAAGAGAATCTCTATTAATCCAACAGGTCTGCAGCAAAAAAAGAAAAGAGGAAGAAGAACAAATGGGGAGGTACTACAAGATTTGGGGGTTTTAATGCTAAATTCAGGTAAAATGAAGGCTCTAAATGCCTTCCCGTCTTACCAATAATATATCTAGTTATAAATGGAAATCGTTTCATGGAATGCAAGAGGGCTCAATAGCCAAGAGAAACAAAGACTTCTTAAGAGAAAGTTCCAAAGAGAAAAGCTGGACATTATGTTCATACAGGAAACGAAATGTGCCACCAATCACATGGTGAACATCAGCAAAACACTGGGCAAACCTATAGATTTTATAGAAGTAGCCAGTCAAGGATGGGAAGGAGTCATAACCACTCTCTGGGACACCAGAATAGTAGGTGTCCTCTGAATGGAAGCCACGAGATCGTTCATAGCTACGGAAGTTCAAATGATAGGTAACTCTGAAACTTACTTATGCATAAATGTTTATGGCCCGCAAAGGTTAGAAGATAAATTTTCTTTTCTTAATTCTTTCATGAGTTTAAAGTTTAGACATCCCACCTCGAAGATAATCATGGGAGGAGATTTTAATATGATAACCTCTCTCCTGGAGAAGAAAGGAGGAATCAGAAAGCTCAATAAGGATGCAGAACTCTTTGCAGAATTCATTGAATCTGCAAAACTAGTACACATCCTACCCAAAAATGGCTCCTTCACTTGGAACAATAAAAGAGGAGGAGAGAAGCTAATTGCAACACAACTGGACAAATTTCTTATCTCTGAAAGTATTTTACTTGAAGGAATCACAGTCGATTCTGACATTCTTCCCTGTGGAGGATCAGATCGCTGGACAATCTCTTTGAAGGCAACCTTCCTAGGGACCCCTAGAAACAAACCTTTCAGATTCGAAAAGTTCTGGTTGACGCACCCCAACTTTGTTCAATTGTTGGAGAAATGGTGGTGTGAACCATTGGACATTAGAGGAACCAGAATGTTCAAGCTCCAAAGCAAATTAAAACATATCAAATTCAAAATTAAAGAATGGAATGAAACAGAATTTGGGAACATCTTCCAGGAAAAATCCATCATAGAAGGCAAGTTAAATCATATTCATAAGGAATGGATCTCGGGGAACATCAGTGAACATTCAAAGGAACAGGAAAAAGCATTGATGCAACAATGGCAACTTCGCTGTCAACATGAAGAAACACTATGGAGACAAAAATCAAGGATCCAGTGGCTAAAGGAAGGAGAGAAAAACAAAAAGTTATTCCATAGATCTACGCTAGACTACAGGGGTGCAAATAAAATTCTACGACTCAATAATGAAGCAAGGGAAACTATTCAAAATCACAAGGAAGTATCATCTCTGCTTACCAGGTATTTCAATCATATAGCTCAGGAAACGCAGGAAGAAAGAACAGAGGCTATAGAGGAACTAACCCAAGAAATACCCCACATCATAACTAATGAGCAAAACACAGCCCTGTTAAGAGCCGTCTCGATGGAGGAAGTGGAGGAAGCCGTCAAGAGTATGTCGAATGACAAAGCACCTGGGCCTGATGGTTTCGCAATAAATTTCTATAAATCCTGCTGGCCTACTATTAAAACAGAGGTTTGGGAAGTTGTAGAAGATTCCAGGCGATCCTACTCCATTCTCAAATCGCTAAATTCCACCTTCCTTGCTCTAATTCCTAAGGAAGAAGAAGCCAACTCTCCCGAGAAATTTAGACCTATAGCTTTATGTAATGTGATATATAAAATCATATCTAAAGTTATAGCCAATAGAATTAAGTCAATTCTTCTTGTTTTAATTTCAAAAGAGCAGTTAGGATACGTGGAGGGCAGACAAATCTTGGACAGTATCCTTTTAGCTCAAGAGATGGTTCACACTCTTCAGACAAGGAAAATGGTAGGTATGCTAATGCAACTGGACCTCTCCAAAAGCATTTGACAAAGTTATCTAGAATTATCTGGAAGCCATTCTGAATGCTTTTTTCTTGGACAAGCAATGGACCAAATGGATCCTAGCACTGATTAAATCCACAAATTTTTCTATCCTGGTCAATGGCTCCCCCTCGGAACCCTTCTCCCCCTCCCGAGGTATCAAGCAAGGAGACCCTCTCTCCCATTCCTCTTTGTGATCCTTATGGAAGGGCTCAGCAGACTTATTCAAAAAGCAAGAGAGGAAGGTAAAATTAAAGGATTACATCCTCTTCACTCCATTCCTGCAACAAAAAACCAACAGTTTGTTGATCACACCATGTTGTATGGCACCACAACTGTGAAAGAAGTCATGGCTTTCAAGAACATTCTAGACCTCTTCAGCAGAGCGTCAGGTATGGAGATCAATCATGCTAAATCTACTATTTTCTTCTTTAATACTCATCTAGCCATTCAAAAGCATCTATCTAATATTCTTGGATTCATAAGGGCACTCTGCCCTCTAAATATTTAGGAGCCCCACTAACGACCAAACCTTGGCAAAAAATTCATTGGGAGAAAATCTTGGTGAAAATGGAGAAAAGATGCATGCATTGGACTCATAGAGCCCTTAATTTTGCAGGAAGATTGGTCATCACTAAAGAAATACTGCAAGCTATTCCGCAGTATCTGCTTTCCATTATGCCGGCTCCTAAAGGAGTCCTCTAGAAAATTAGAACTATACAAATATCATACATATGGAGTGGCAACCTGGAAAAAAACAAATGGGCTCTTGTGGCCTGGAACAAACTTTGCAAATCAAAAGCAGCAGGGGGCTTAAATCTCATAGATCTCCACACCATCAACATGACATGTGGAGCTAAGCTGTGGTGGCAATGGTTGAAGGAACCCACTGTACCATGGGCCAGACACTGGAAGGAAAAATATACTCCTGACTACAATGAACATGACTTAATAAGGCTACAGGATGTGCCAGAGGACTCTCCAATATGGAATTTAGCTTGAAGGAACCATAACTTAGTACAGGACCACAGTTTCTGGGAAATCCGCAACGGGGAAACTGCCTTTTCCTTGGAAGATGCTTGGCAGCAACTCCCACGGCTAGAAAAACCAGACCTAGAAGATTTTAAAAGAGAATGTCAGAACAGGGGAAGGTACATGGTCCACCATTACTGGAGCCACAGCAGCAGCGACCAAGAATGGAGAGATTGGTCAATCCATGACACTGACACTTCAATTGAAGCAAACAATAGTATAAGGGACTTGCTAAGCCATCTAACAAAAGAAAAATTAGAAAGGCTACAGAAAAGGATAAGCTAAGATGGGCATGAAAGGGAGCTGTAATTTCACACTCAAAGAAGCTAGGGAGAAGCTAGAGCATTCTGAGCAAGGGGAGGTAATGCAATGGAGCAATAAGGTCTGGGACTCCTTGTTCTGGCCGAAAATAAAAACCTTTCTATGGCTCCTAATGCGGGAAGAAACCCTAACCTGAGAAAATCTTTGCAAAAATGGATTTAATGGCCCCTCGATATGCCCTATGTGCAAAACCGTCGAAGAAAATATGAACCATCTTTTCAATACCTGTGAATGGGCGGAGCACCTCTGGAAATGGATGGAAACTACAATGCAACAAACCAACAAGGATAGAGATTCCATTCAAAACACCATAATGAATTGGTAAAGCGAGTACTCAAACAACTCAAGAATCAACAGTATTTGGAAAGTCCTACCAGGGTTCATAACTTGGACAATATGGAAGGAAAGAAACAAACGTATTTTTTAGAATGAGCATAGAAATTTAGAGCACTCGCAAATTACCTTAACCGAAAATGTGTGACAATTAATCTTGGTAAAGTGCAGAATAGATCCTGATAATCAAACTTCTTCCAGGGACCAGCAAATTCTGAAAGTCTTCAAGTTGGACAATGGACAAACCATGGTAACCACAGATTGCCGGCAAAAACCGCGAATGGGGGCAATTGGCTGGAGTCGTCCCCCTGTAGGGTTCCTTAAGCTGAACTTCAATGATGCCTCGAGAGGCAATCCTGGATTAGCAGGTATTGGAGGAATCATCAGAAACCATGAACGAGAAATTCTTCACATTTACAGTAAATCCCTAGGGGAAGGAACCAATAACGAAATGGAATTTGCAGCCATGGAAAAAGGACTAAGGATTCTTAGACTGAACCAAACAGGCAACGCAGTGATTGAAGGTGATTCAGAGGTGGCCATAACAGCAGCCAGGAAAATCTACAGGGGAACGCTAGTAAGTAAGGTTACCAGAATTGGCGACTGGTCAAGGTAACAGACAACATTACCAAATTGTTAGGAGAAATAAAAGGTCTCACCTTTTAGGTGGTACAAAGGAAAGCTAATACGATTGCTGACCACCTGGCAAATCATGGGATTGCATACCCTAACACAATGTGGGACAGCTATTGGCAGGATATCGACAACCCAGAGCTAAAAGGAAAATGCATGCAGCTATCCAGGTTGGAGTTGGTCACGACAGAGGAGTCCGACCGGAGGGTCAAATAACACAGTGTCACAATTGATGAGACATGCTGATTAAGCAAGCACCATTAAATTCCAGCATGGCTCGAAGGACAAATGACATAAGGGAATTTATGTCAGAAGCAAGTGATAAAGATTTTGCAGTTTTCATGATCTGTATTGAAATCAGCCGCCGCAATATGTTCAGAACAGGGAACACTTGGCAAGCTATGAAGCGGGTAGAGGGCGGTGACCGTAAGGGAACCAAATCAATCGAAAACCATACCAATATTCCATCCCGTAGCAATTATGTTGATCGGACATGCAAGTTGCATAGAGAAAGGCAACCATTCACCGATCACCTCCCAGGAACTCGCTATTTAACCACCACCAGAGCCAACAGGAAAAGCATTGTTTTATCGTGTAGCAAGACAGAGCCTTTTCCTTCTACGGATAGTGCTCAAGAAAATTCCATGGAAGCAAGCATCAATATGGCAGGGGAAGGCAGCCGAAATCAGTCAGCCAACAAAGACCTTCGGCATGCAAGAGAAATGTACGAAACAAGGACCTCTCAACGCAACAAGCGTAAAATCATCGACCTGGAAGCCATGGTCCAGGAGGAGGAAAAAAAGATTTCAGATCAAAAATTGGGAAAGAAGTCGACTGGCTCCTGGACCTAGGCACAGCCAACACTCGAGCCACTCAGTTCGTCAGAAACCAAGCAAAGAGTTGGCGCATGAAGACCCTCCTTGTGAAGGCGCTAGGCATAGAATATGAGCAAGCAGAGCAGCTGCAAAAGCTCAAGAATCTCACAGAAGCCATGGAGCATGATCATATTCTGTGCATCGAATTCAGTGGTGGAAAGCATCGAATTCAAGCTGACTTCATTGGACCAACAAGCCGACTCCATCAACAAAAAACTCACAGTTTTGATAAAACTTTTAAGAAATGTCATTGGCAATGACAGCAAGCTCTCAAAGATGCAGAAGGGTGACTCGACCGGTGTTCAGCCGGGAAACCCCCCCAAGCCGGGACAAGCCAATATGTAACGGTCTGCACTGGGCTGAGGCAGTCTATTTCTCTATTTTTGCGGCCTTCTATCCACATCTCCCTTCTCTTTTCGGGTTGTTCTGTCTTCTGTCTAAGGAGCTTGTCGAAAGTCTTCTCAGACAGGTCTTCTTTTTTTATGTCCTTCTGTTTGTAATAGTTCTCTGTTGCCCCGCAAGGTGTGCCGTTTTGAGTTTTCAGTTAATGTTTTGGTCACTTGAAACCTAGTCTCTTTAGTTAGGCCTGCTGACAAGTGGCCCTTAATCTGCAAATGCAGATGTTTTATACCATATTCTCTTTCTGTTAATATCAAAAGATGACTTACACAAAAAAAAGATAGCCTTCTAGATGAATATATTTTTTCAATTTCCACTAACACTCTGTGGTATGAAACTATTGCTACAGGGAAGGTACCTCCTCATTTGTCATATAAGGACCAATGGAAAATTATTCATCATAGTATCTGATATTCATGGATGGAAGGATACCTTTTTCATATAGGGGTTGATAAACAGACTCGGCGTTGTGTATCAGAGGATGATATTTATGAGATATTGAAGTTCGCCCATAGTGGACCTTATGGAGGACATTTTGTAGATAAAAGAAAAGGCCACAAGGTGCTGCAAATGGGATACTACTGGCCTTCTATCTTTCGTGATGCTAGAGATTATGTCCGAAGATGTGACAGTTGTCAACGAATGGGGGAACCTAGGAAATTAGACGAAATGTCATTATAACCCTAGATAGTCCTTGAACCTTTTGAGAAGTGGGCCATCGATTTCATTGGACCCATCAAACCACCTTCCCATCAGAATATTCACATCCTAGTCTGCACTAATTATGTGACTACGTGGGTAGAAGCCGAAGCAGTTGCGAAAGAAACAGAATAGGTGATGGAAGACTTTAATTTTGAAGAGATTTTTGCTTGATATGTTACCCTAAGAGAAATTTTTTTATATGGAGGAGAACAATTCACATCCCATATGATATAGAGCCTTATGCAAAAATATGGGGTTAAACACAGAGTGAAAACTCCTTACAATCCCCAAGCGAATGGACAGGTAGAAAGAACAAACAAGGTATTGGAAAGTATCTTGACAAAAAATGTGGAAAGTCATCGCTAGGGTTGGTCATAGAAACTTCCAAAGGATGTTTGGGTGTATAGGATGACATCGCGGAATACAACCTATTTCACCATTTGAGCTAGTCTACAAGAAATCCCCCTTGTTTCCAGTTGAATTTGAGATTAGTACGCTCAGAAAAACTTTGGAAGTGGGATTAGACTTATCAGAGGTCCAGAAACACCGATTGGAATAGCTCAGTGAGTTAGACGAGATTCGTTCAGTAGTTGTCGAGAGAAACAATACTATCCAACAACAAAGAACGAAATGGCATGATAAATTTATCAAGAATAAGGTGTTTCGTACAGGGGACTGGGCATTTCTATATGACTCCTAGTTCAAAGATTTTAAATGAAAGCCTCACACTCGTTGAATGGGACCCTATGAAGTGGATGCCGTATTCAACAATGGCACAGTCAGGTTGGTTATAGTAGATGAAATCATACTTCCTTCCTGGTGAATTGACACCAAATGAATTATGACAAGGATAAACTGAGATTTTTTTTAAATAACAGTTGTTGCTATTACTGCATAGTGCTATTACACCATCATTTTTGTTGCTCCACTAGTGTTGTTACTCCATTGTTGTTGTTACTCCCCCAGTGATGGTTAGTCCATTGTTTTTGTCACTCCACTATTTTTGTTACTCTGCTCGAGCTATTACTCCATTATTTATATTACTCCATTGGTGTTGTTACTCAAAAGTTGATATTACTCCACCAGTGTTGTTACTCCACTATTGTTGTTACTCCACCGGTGCTATTACTCCATTGTTGTTCTTACTTTGCTGGTGTTGTTACTCCATTGTTGTTGTTACTCCGCTGGTGCTATTACTCCACTATTGTTGTTACTCCATTAGTTTTGTTACTCCACTGTTGTTGTTACTCCGTCGGTGTTGTTACTCCGCCGGTGTTACTTCGGTAGTGCTGTTACTCCGCAAATTGATGTTACTCCATTGGTGCTATTACTCCATTGTGTTGTTACTCCATCGTTGTTGTTACTCATCAGCGCTATTAATCCGTAGTTTCTATTACTCTGCCACGTTGTTACTCTGCCATGCTGTTACTCCACCTATGTTGTTACTCAGTCGTCATTGTTACTCCGCCATTGCCATTACTTTGCTGATTATTCTTGTTGTTACTTCACACAAGGTAGGTTGCTAGGTATGCCTTCATTGACTCTTATAGATTTAATTAAAATATTCCAAAGAAGATAATAGCACATGCCATGGACGACCACATTTAAGTTGGGGGGGTCCCGTCATAAAGAAACGACGATGTACCTAAAACTGTAATCATATCACATCATTACCAAATCCAATGAGAATCGAAACTTGAAATTGTGCGATTTTGTAATCATGATTCCTACACATTGGAATTTGAAATTGTACGCCAAGAACTTTACCGGTCATTTCCCCAGTATGATGTATTCAATTACCATAATCATTCACCTATACTACCATACCTTCACATTATTTGTTATGATTTTCGAGGTGTACCAACCATTATTATCATTATTTTACCCTGTGGCCACCATGCTAACAATATTGTCATCATCAGTTAGGTTGTTGTTACTCTCCCCGTACGAGCCGACTGTATCCATCATGTTGGTCCAATTCCCATAGCGATGGGTGCGTTGGTTGTGTGCCATGAGCTAGAGGAAATGACAATGGTCTGAAACAATCAAAAGGTACGACATGTTTTTGAAAACGCAGGGTGGAATTTCTATTTTGATAGATTACAAGGGTTTAACGAGGCTATTACGATTGAATTTGTACTCAATTTAGAGGAAGGGAGCTCTCAGGTTCAAGGGATAGAAATCCATGTTACAGAAGAAACCATTGCAGAGGTTAGTGCGCTACCCCAGTAGCGGCAGAAATGGTTTTCACTAAGAACCGCCCTTTCAGAGTTCCCCATAGCGTTCTTGTAGGTTGAAGAAAATGTTGTTAAGAAAGGCTGGGCATACGACCGAAATTCATTACCACACCCATGGGGTGAGCTAGCATGTTTTGTAATGACATACATAACTTGCGAGGGAGGTATACTAGCATGTTTAAATACCATTTTAGAATATTAGCTCACCTCCGGTTCCCACAGGCAGAAGCCTTCTCATTGAATATGCCTTTCATCCTATTAAAGAGTCTCTAGTTGATGGTGCACTCTGCTCAGCGTTCACGACAAGTGGCATCATTCATTACCAACCATGGTCTGGTCTGACTGTTACTCATGCATGCAATTGGATGATTTCAAATTCTATGGGAAACATTCTATGATTCCACAGAGGAAGAAATAGCAGCTACTAAAGGTGCTAGAGAAAAATAGCCGAGAGCGATGGAAGAAGGAACCTGAGCAGAGGATGAATACATAGATCAAGAGGAACCAGAGGAAATGGAGATGGAACTCGAGGGGCTAGAAAAGAATCAAGAGCGTGAACCAAGGAGGATAGTCAAGGATGATCCACAAGTAGCAGCCTTGACCATGGAACCGATGGAAGAAGAAGTGCTACAGAAAGGGGACAATATAGAAAGGGTCACCAACACCACGACCGAGGTTGTCCCTCAGGAACTAGCCTCGACCATGGAGCCAATGGAGCAAATTAGAAGCTCTATAATAAGCGAAGAGGGACCACATCAGGCTGAGGTGGAGGAATTCTTTAATATTGCAGTTGGGGTTGTCCCACAAGAACCACCCTCAACTGTAGAACCAAGGGAGGAAGATGAACCGGGACGAGAGGGGCCCGAAGCTAAAAGTACCGTGGAGCTAACAGAAGAAGAGGGTATGGGTATAATGGATGGAATTGATGTGATTATGCAAGAATCAATTTGTATCAATATCGTGGTAGAAGAAACAGTGCCAACATCACCTATTCAAGAACTGCTAGACACAAAAGGTAGTGTTACACAAGAACCACCATCAATCTGTCCAACCCTTGAGCCCACATAGGAATTAGATGTTGGGACTGACACTACTCTAGAATAACTAGTGTCAACCTCAGAACAAGTGACTACATAGGAAGGGGTTTTATCCCATAGTAGAGACGTTGTAGACAGAGGAAAAGAGGTTGAGGCCACAACTGTGGCCGAGATAGATCATGTAGGAAAATTCTTTCAATTCTCCTCTTACTTCTCCATTTGAAAAGGAGCAAGGTTGTCTCACTCCACTCGACACACAGAGGAGGATGTGGCCATTCCACTAATTTTGAAGTATGATTGGTCAAATAAAGAACCAGTTTCCATGAGTTTTTTGGTCACATATCCCCACAAAGACCTTTCCCAAGAACTCATAATTGAGGAAGTGGTAGATGTTTTTGAAATGAGGGGACCTGGAAGGGAAATTTTAGCTAAACCACTGATGGACATTCATTGAGTGAGCTCACCACCTATTGAGATAGGTTCACAATAGGACGAGGTAGGAGATAGTAAGGAAGTGGTTGCTCCCCGGAAGAGGGAACAAGCAAAGAAGCCCCATCGATTAACGTTGTGGATACTTTCTCGAGTAATCCACCACCTGTCAAACTGACTGCAGTACCAAATGAGGTGCTAGTCAAATAAGAATGGGTAGAATTTTGTGAACAATGAAGGCTACCTACGAAGCAAAAAAATTAGTTGAAATTCAAAGAAACGATGTCGCTCAAAACATAGGTTAATAGGCTGAGAAAAGAAATGCACCAGTTCAAGAAATAGGTGAAGAGATACAAACTGCAGGCTAAGAAGCCAAAAACCATGATGGCCAGAGTAGGGACACATGTAGATGAAGTGGCAACAACTTCTATTACCACTAAGATAGACCCAATAGAATATTTGTTTGAAGGACATGAGTTTTCTTTGACGGTAGAGGTACAAACCTAGAAATCCACTGTGACACGATATCATAATGAAACAACGAAAGGCCAAGAACAAGAATCCATGGCTATCTTTGAATATGTGGAGCACATTGATATAATGAGATTGAGGCATGCAAAGAAGAAACTCAAGGTGGAGCAACTAGAAAGGCAAGTAGTAGAGTTAAAAACCGATAAAGAGTAGATGCTCCATTTAGCATAGGAAGTGATGGAATGTCGCCCTCCCGCTTCATGTTACTCTTTATTTTTGCATCAATGCTTTCTTTTCTTTTGTTTGTAAAGCATCCAGAAAGAAATTAGTCATGAGACTAAGAACGGTGTACCAACATGTGTGCCTCTAGATATTAAGAGCCCATGATGTGCCAAATTAGTCATCCTCTAGATATTAAGAGCCCATGATGGGCCAACTCAGCATTTGATGTGTGAGCTTTACATGCATGGGTATCTCTTATGTGTTGAGAGAGAATTAATCTGGTTCCATGTGTGGGGGAAATTCATTTAAGGGCCCTCACCTCTTACAATTTTAATCAGATAAGCTGGAAAAAGGCTTTGATATGTTCAAGTCAAATCAGACCACGAAGTCGTTTATGGTAAGAGGAGAACCCGAGAGATCAATGACTATGTATAATAAGCACACACATTTTTGGAAATTATGGGGAACAAGGAATGGATGTTCAAGACACAAAAGTGGTGCATCGATCTTTGTGCCAAACAATTGGTAACGTTTCAAGCTGAGGCCCTAGATAGTTGTCAGAAAAGGTGGATGATGTCACCTACATTTGTCGAGAATAGAGAACTATTTGGAGCACCAAATTTTGCATGAGCACTTAGTAGGGTGCCAAGATATGTGGCATGCATCCAAACATGTGGGGTTCGGTGGATGAGAATTTGATTTTAGTACCCTATCCTATGGTTTCCAATAGAGCACTACACCCTAGCCTATAATGTACCAAATGTTTGTTAGAAGGAAATTGTCCTCTCAAAGAGGTTTAAGGTCCTAGGAACAGAAATGGTCGAGGAATATGATCTCGCTCAGCTTCAGGAAGCACACAACCTATCCAACCTAAACCTGCAAAGACAATGAGCTGCACGAGGGTGTTCAGAAGGCTAGTTGGGGTGAGATGTTGGGCACCAAATCAGCCTATCTTTTCCCTGCATTTCCACTCCTCTTTTCATCCCTTTTGTATTAATTCGCATATATTTATTGTGTAAAACTATGTGGTAATTCCCCTTTATCATCTCTTGGGATATTTAATTAATGAATTAAAGCCATAAGGGTTTTACCTATGCGAACCACTAAAACATCTTATGACCATAGATTAAGGAGCACAGGTGTTGACTGCATAACATATCACAACAGTTACACAATTCATAACCATTGATCAATAATGATGAAACAACATAACTGATTTGCAACTATTCTCAACCCATTTTTGGATCATTCCTATTCTTTCTTTCTCAGTGCTAGTGCTGTGATGGAACTAATGTATATCTTTGGGAATATATTTGCCAAGTTTTGGGGAGAGATGTTATTCCCCTTTGTATTGTATAAAATACGAGTCATTTATGTTCCAAGCGTTAGTCAGACCCTAGATTGTATTGTAACGACATTATTCAGATTAATACGATACAAACCTTTTTGTTGATCTATCGTTCATTGTGTGTAACACAGCCCTGATCAGAGAGTTGGGCCCACTCTTTTGATCAAGTGTTATGTGTTCCCTTGTTTTGTGTTTATTGGTTAATACTATGTTTATTTCTTGTTTGTTGTTGTAGATTCCTCAGATAACTATGAATACCTTTTTAAGTTCTTCAGTTGAGTTTTTATTTATGTTTCAACAATGCTTTGATTGGTAATCATGAACCCTTGGTCGATGACAAATTGTAACCTTGCTCCTGCATATCCCTTACATGTTTCCTTGAAAAGAATACACACTTAGATTGGTACATTAATGTAGCGAAAAGGGTGGATAAATTGTTCATACCTGGACACCAACACCGAGCAAGATTAGCATTTATATTTTTCAAGCAAAAAAATAAAAATAAAAATTTATTTTATATTTATTATTTCACACAGCAGTTAGCACTCTTTAGAGAAAATTTCATGCTTAGATTATTTAAAACCTCACATATGTTAAACTAGGGTCATTTTGCAAGAAAAGTATGTCAGCAAGTAGATAGAGGATTTCATGTTGTTTTGCATGCATTTCTTTCAATCTTTCCTTCATGCAATAGAAATGATTTATTTTCTTCCTATTAGGGTAAATTTCCCTTCTCCAAATTGGTAATCAGACTTCTTCTAGTCAATAGAAGGCTGGTTTGGGAAACCCTAGTGGTCTATCTCCCCATCTCAGTAGTGACAAGAAGTAGAACAAGCACATCTATTTGTGTATACAACACTGTCACCTCCAAGTTTGTATGAACCCCAGGTTGATGAAATAAAGTTAGTAGCTCCAGGAGCTACAACATCCTTGCTGTAATACTTGTGCTCCTCACTTTTTGGTGTTTTTGTTGGGGAGGTGTCTCAGTATATGTGATTTCTTCTTTCTCTCTTCCTTTTTCTTCTCTCTTTCATTCTGCAGTTAGTTCCATTCAGTAAATAGTTTAAATTTGGTTTTGTTTTCATTCAATTATGAAAGTAGTTTAAAACTCAAAAAAGAAAAGGCACTCCTTTCATGCCTCATAGGAATAGTGATAAGTTAGGAAAATTTCTACCAAATACCCCCACCACCTCAAACAACCAACCTTCCCTCTTCTTTGGTGGTTGTGAGTTAGAGGATCCCTTAGGTGAGCAACTAGAGATTTTCGAAGAGCCTATAGGAGAAGAAGAAGAAACCATTCCAACTAACACAATGGCTGAAAGTAGAAATAAAAGGGGAGATGGGGAAAGAATTGAGGGTGATTTTCCCATCATAGAAACTAATCGGGATGCCATCATGAAAGACATAAGCCCCTCTGCTCTTCCTCACTTCCAAGGCCCGATCTCAGAAGATCCATATAATTTTTGTTTTAATTTGTTGTCATATGAAAAACTTATGATTACACCTCTGATGATAAGAAGTTGAAATTATTACCATCCACTATCAAGGATGTAGCCCTGCCCTAGTTCACAGGTTTACCTAGGGATAGTAGCACCACTTGGGCTCAGATGCAACAAGCTTTCAATAATAAGTATAAGGAGTACTACAGGTCCATAGATAGCAAAGAGGAAATTTTTAGAATGATCTTGGGACATGATGAGTCCTTAGAGGATTATGAGGAAATATTCTAGCTTGGTTATAAAAGGGCTAGCTGCACACTTGATCTTGAGTCACTTAAGTTAGTCCTTCTCAGGGGGATCAAGGAAGAGTTTCTAGAAACCCTAAGCCTGCTATCAGGAGGGGATATCTACCAATTACACTATGATGATATTAAGACAGTTTTCAAGAACCATTATAGGGAATCTAAAAAGGAGGGTAGGGCTAGTCAGGTAGTGGCTAGTTCATCCTCTTCCAATACATCCAAAAAAATTGAAACTGCAAACATGTTGGAAGACATTAAGAGTGAAAGGTTGCAAACCCTTACTCTGAAAATAGACACCATGCAAATAATATGGAAGCAGGAGGAGGTAGAGAGAGAATTAGCCATCTTCTACCCCATATGCATAAGGATGCAGCCTAGGAATGAATGTCCATTGAACCTTATAGAAATTTTCTTGGTTTATGAGGAAAACCACTCCACACAAGTGCCCTTCCTTGCCTAGATTAGAAGTTTTATATTAGGGAATGGAAGGGGCGAATAAATAGCTCTGTTATATTAATCAAAGTTGGCATCATGGACCTCAATTATACTAGCAAGGCATGCAAGGGTCATCCTATTCATATCATAGCCCTAATAAAAAGACATCCACTCCCCCTTGGTACCCCCCAGCTCATCCTTCCTAGTCTAAACCTTCTCCATGGTATTTTTCACCTCAATACCATTCCCAATCAACCAACCAACCATTTCAGCCATATATGCCTCCACAACCTTAGTGGAATGCACAACCTCAGGGGTGTAGGCTCCCATACAATCAAGCACCAACATTATTTCCTTCACCTCCATCTCAACCACAACACCTACATCCTGATCTAGATAAACAACCTCAGATATCTACCCAACAAAACTCAAACCCGAACAACAGATAGGCACAACAGGATTACAGTGGAGAAGCATCCTACCGTACATATCCTATGGAAAATCATGAAGGTAACCTAATGTCTCGTACAGTGATCCCAGGTAACCGACCTCCATCACCACCTGGGGAGAGTGAGGAGGAAAGAGGGGAAATTATTCCTAGAATGAATACACCAAACTTTCCTAAAAGGTTAACCCATCTAGTCCAGCACACCCCAGAAGAATCTCAACTTCTAGGTGAGTTGAAAAATCTGTGTGTTAAAATCCCACTTCTCCAAGCTATAAAAGATGTCTCCATTTACAACAAGATGATCAAAGAGAAGTGTTTCAAACATCCAGGGAGCTGAAAGAGATACACCCCTACCATTAATGTCATTGGACAGTTGCATGACTTAACGATGGGGTAGGTAATTGCTCGAAGTATTTAGATCCTAGGAGCCTTGTAGTAGATGTACACATCGATGGCACCCTTGTTCCCCATACCTTGATTGACCTTGGGGTAGCCATCAATGTAATGACTAAGGACACTATGCTCAAGATGAATCTCTAGGGATCATTAATGAAGACCATGACAGTATTACATTTTGGAGACGAATCCACAGTATCCCCTAAGGGCATTGTTTAGGATGTGATGGTCTCCGTTGATTCCTAGGAATACCCTGCAGACTTATTAGTTCTCCAGCTTAATACCAAATTTAATGGTTATCCTCTCATCCTTGGGAGGCCTTGGTTAGCCATTTCCAATGCCTACATAAGGTGCAGGGCTGGAAATGTTACTATAAAAAATGGGCATCAATCCAAACAGTTGGTCCTCTACCCTCTTACTCAGCCATCCCTAGAACATGAGTTACCTTTATGGCTAGAAGAGGAGGAAGAAGATGAAGTCTACTCGCAAATATATAGCATAGAAACTATGATAGGAGGAGGACAACTCGATGAGGATGATTTTATTAAACACATCCTCCAAAATCAAACTCCCAACACCATGTCTCTGGAGGAAATAATGAAGGAAACCAAGGACAACCATCAAGTTGATCTATGCTTAGCTGACTCAAACCCTACTCGTGTCAAGACAATAGAATTCAGCCCTAAAAGGGCATTTAAAATCAACCCCTCTCTCTTTGTACATGAAGAAGAAGAGTTATGTAACATGCTAAGAGAGAATTTGCATGCCTTTGATTTGAATTATAAATAAATGAAGGAAGTGCAACCCTTGGAAGGTTGCAAACCAATTTGTTAACCCCAAAGGAGAATGAATCCAACTCTAAAGGATATAGTCAAAGAAGAGCTACAGAATTTGTTGGATGCAGGACTCATTTACAATATATCGAACAATGAGTGGCTGTCTCATCTCATGCTGGATCCAAAGAGAAATGGATACTACAGGATTTGTGTGAATTACCGAGAGCTAAACAAAGCCACAAAGAAGGACCATTTTCCTCTACCTTTAATTGACCAAGTGTTAGATGGTCTGGTAGGAAAGAAGTTCTTCTCTTTCCTGGATGTATTGAATAGGTACAATCAAATCCAGATTAACCTAGAATACTAGGATAAAACCACCTTCACCTGTCCTTGGGGTAATTTCACTTGTAGGGTCCTTCCTTTTGGTCTATGCAATGCCCCTGCCAGTTTCGAGAGAGTAGTCTTGAGTATCTTTGAAGAACTAGTCCATGATATAGTAGAAATTTATATGGATGACTTCACAGCCTATGGGTGTGATTTCGAGGAGGCTCTCTCTAACTTTGGAAAGGTGTTAAACAAATGTATTGAAATGAACTTATCCATTAGTCTTGAAAAACGTGAATTTTTTATAATTGCATGGAATTTTATAGGTGACTCAACATCCCAGGAAGGACTGCAAGTAGACCCAAATAAGATAGACATCATCAAAAGGGCCCCAACTCCAGAGAAGCAGAGGGATGTCAAAAATTTCTTCAGGGTAGTTGGATACTATAGGATATTTATAAAAGATTTCAGAAAGTTAGCTTTGTTTAGTAGTAAAAAGGGTATTTTTAACCTCTATTTACCGTACATTAATTATCAATCCAGGTACAACTTGTTATCTCAAGAGTGTACTCAATCTGAGGCGGTCACTTGTTCAAGAGTAATGTTAGTAGTATAGTGCTTTTACAAAAGTAAACAAATGCTGAAAAAAAACTCTAAATGTAGTGGCAAGAAACTTAAATGCTTTGTAACTAGATAATTCACTTAATAAACTACAGTAGTCATCAGTCAAGGATGCAGTAATGATAACTCTTTCCATTGTAAATTGATGCAAATGAAAATCAATCCAAGAGAAGATCTACAATCTGGGAACTAGACAACAAGAGTCAATGTTTGCTACAGTTGCAGATCGTTCTGTTTACACCAGAGCCAATACCTAAAATGAAAATTCAATTAACAGAAAAGGGAACAACAACTAATCTATTAAAAATATCGAATAACAAAACTTTAAGCAACAATTGTAACCGAAAGGAATTGAAGAGTAATATTTAGCTAGTAAATGAGTTGAACAGTAATCCAAGAATGGAACAAAAAACCTAAGTAATTCTACGAAATATTGAACAACAAACTTAAATGTAAACACGTAGCAGGT
Source organism: Pinus taeda (assembly GCA_000404065.3). NCBI lineage: Eukaryota > Viridiplantae > Streptophyta > Pinopsida > Pinales > Pinaceae > Pinus > Pinus taeda. Next base: position 84,736 of record APFE030430372.1, on the reverse strand, counting down.
CTAGAATGACGAAATCAGTAATCTTAGTCTAGCATAATAAGTATTAACCACAATTAGAAGGGAACGGCAAATGTTGTTGTAATGGAACAATAATCCAAATGAACAACAATCACGATTATAGGTAAATCGTAGCTAAATAAACAACCATACCAATCTATAAATGAACAAAATTTAGTTACTATATAAATGAACAGTAATGTCGATCGGTAAATGAATAGCAATGTGAATCTGTAAATGAATAGCAGTATCCAAAGTAGACAATGCGATATTGGTTCAGAATGAATAGCATAACATTTTCAGTAAATAATAATCTCACTATTCAAATACGAATTCAATATAACAAAGAAAGTAAATGAAATGTCAAGGAACAAAAGATTACTGAATAGAGCAAGTGAAAGAAATCAAACCACACAAGACTTCTAATAGGAAAATAATGATACAGAAAGCAAGTGATGCACTAGTGATGAGCCCTTAGCCACTAGGGACACACTGTTGTTGTTACTCCAAGATCAAAGATGGAATATCAACGAAGTTTATTTATTAATCATGAAAACAGAGCTATAGTAATCACTCTTTAAAGAGAGTCGATGATCAAGGTTCAGATTGCCACAACAAATTCTATAAATCAACAATAATTCTCCCTCTAGGCTAGCAGCTCTATCCCTTTTTATAGTGGCCAGGCGGAAATATAAAAAATATAGACATCCTTAAGGTAGCAATCCCTCAGGATCAAAGGATCCTGAGGGATTCGCCAGATCTTTAATATTTAGTTATCTCTTCACCCTCTAATGCTGATATTGCGTTTCTTCTTCCTTTTCTTGGCCCATGCACTCTAATCTCGATTGCCTCATCTAGATGTGGTTTCCTTTCAAAGGGACAACAGTTGGTTTTGCCTTGTCTTTTCTTTTGAAATGACAATCTTCCATTTTCTTCATTTTCTGCATAGAAAAATTCAATAATTAGTCAGTTTAGATTAATCACAAATCCCCTTAACATTATCATAATCCTTTATCATATACCCATCTTAGAATGTAAAGAAGTTATGAATTAAAGGAAAAGATAAAGAAACAAGTGGCAATTACATACCTTTTCTAATGCTTAATACACCCCCCTTCTTACCCTTTTTCATGCGCTCATGAAAACATTGTAATTGACATGCAAGGCAATTAGGAAATAGGCTGGAGAAGGATTTTCAGTCAGTGGTCTAAAACCATGATTTCTAGCTAAGACTTCAAAAATATGCCCTATTTAACGTTTAGGCAATTCGTATAAGGCTCTATATCTTGGTGTAGGATACTAGATGATTGGACTTCGAAACCTACAGCCTAACCAAGATGGGCCTTCTCTCAAGATGAGGTCACCATATATAACCAAGCAGTTAGCAGCTAGCTTAAAAATCTCATAATTAAATGGCTTTCTATTATGGATATTTTGATTAGAATTCTGGTATTGGAATTTGGCTGTTGCTATGGCAAGGTCTTTGATGGTTAGGAAGTATTGTACCCCTTGCCGAATGACTGTTGTGTGAATAGGTCCCAATGTTTGGATCACACCCTACGCTTTCATTAAGCTGTTATGTTTATTCCATAATTGCAATGGGTTTCTAGGTTCACCCCTTACCCACAAATCTAACCCATTCTCCTGTCTCTAGAAGGTATTGTAGGCTTTAAGCCACTTTATCTGGTTGACAGCAAAAGAAATAAATGTATGAAGTTGGATATCACCCGAAAAAGGGCCAGGGTTCTTTTATGTTTCTCCATATAACATAAGATTATGTAAATAAAACTCACATCACAATCGCTGAACTTTCACCCTATAATGCTTATCATAGTTTATGAAATCATCAATGGTTTTTATCTCTATAGGCACTCCTGCCTTGATAGCCTTAATTTTCAATTTTAAATATATTTCCATAAAGAACAAAGCATATCTTTTGCCAGGTACCCTACACGCTAGGACATTAGAATACAGAGAACATAAGATATCCATTTGATTCATAACTGTGTCTAGTCTATGGGTTACCTTTTTGACTTTTTCCTCTTCCCTTCACCATCCATCGAAGGCCTAGCTTTCCGATGAATTAATTGTTCTTTAGCTACTATTGTAACTTTTGATATTTCACTTGAGGAACAATTTCCTCAATGAGATTTTCTATCATTTGTTGGGCATGTGCCAGATCATTTTACAATGTTACTATCCTCGAGTCACTATCCATCATGACATTTTTGGGCTAGAGATCCACTTGTATCTCCTTATTGTAACATCTAGTTTTTATGGTCTATGTTTCCTTCTCACGAACTTTCTAGTTGGTCATAGTGCTAGAGGAAACTACTTCTGTCTAGACTTCCTTATCACAGACTGGTGTGTTTTCTATTTATGCTTCTGCATATGTAACAGCCACATGCTGTTCCTTGTGGTCTTCAATAATAACATGTTTGACTTGAGTCCTCTTGGTCTTTTTCCTATGGGGTTTTTCCTGGGTGGCTGCACGCTTTGCCCTAGGGGTTCCTTTTGAATTCTTTCCCATTTTTAAGACCCTTATCTATTGGCAAAGTTGTCTGATTACATTAAGCAATCCCTATTGTTCCTTTCACAACTTTTTAATTTCATTTGTTTTCTTAGAAGGAACAATTATTACCTTCCTTGGGCCTGGGCTCCATTCTTCAAGGATTATACCCTTGCCTTGGCCAATTTCCATGTTTCCTTCTTGGAACATTTCTTCAGTGTTCTGTTGATCAGGGTTTTCAAGAGTAGAAACCCTGTTTTGTTTTGCTATCTCCTAGGTAGCTTCCTCTTCTATTTCTTCTCATCATGCACTTCTTTGGGAGTACTTTGATTGAGAGCAGAGTATTATTGAGATTTTTCTTCTTCGTCCTCCTCATCATCCTTCTCCCTAGATACACTCTTATCATGAGCAGAGTGATCCTAGGACTGTTCTTCTTCTTCCTCCTCATCGCACATCTCCTCAGACGCACTCTTATCATGAATAGAGTGTTGCTGCGACCCTTCTTCAATATTGGGGTTGAGTGGGCTATGAGATTGGGCATATTTTCCCATACTGGCCAAAATTTGGGCCAATTCATCTTCTTGATGAGGCTTTTGTAGTGGAATTTGGTTGTGGTTCTCTGCTTCCTTCCCTTCTTCCTGACCGGATTGCGTAGTTTCCTCTTCTCGCTCCTCTTCTCATTCTTATTTATTTCCCCCTCCTTCAAGTTGTGGGGGTTGCTCATCTTTCAAGTCATGTATTTCCACAGGCTAGCTATTGTTTCCCTGGGAATTTCCTAGCATTCCTCTGATTCTTGCCAATTTGACAGATTGTCTTCATTTTGGTGGTCTAATTGATGTGCTGGAAATGTGTTTTTGTTTTGGGGCTGGCAAGGCCAGTCTCCCATCTACCAAGAAGAACAATTCTTCCCAACTACTCTGCTGTTGGGAAAGACTATAACCGACTATCAACCAAATTAAACCATGATGGCTTACTACTAATTCTACATGGCGAGATTTTCTTATGCTTCAAGCAACATCATGCAATAAAAAATTTAAAAATGCAGGAAAATTCATAACACATTTTTGTTTTAATACAACTAATAATTTGAGATGGCGTGGTCTTATCACATCTTTTCTACCATCGCAAGTGGTGTGGCTTTGGATAATTCTGGCCAATTCCACCCAAGGCTCTCCCAGGGTTGCCAGCAGGACTCCTTTTCCTTTGAGAGTAAGGTTCTACCCTTCGTCATAGAAGATGGTTATAACGTCTTGCAGTCTCACCTTTTTTAGGGTCCATACTGGTCCAATGCTTAGCAGTCCCGAAACTTCATCAATTATCTCATTTGTTACTGCTATTTGTCTCCCTCTCACCATGGAATGATTTTTCTGCAAATTCTGCAAAAATTCAATTTCCACCGTCTTGTTAGATTGTTGTAGACGATTAAGGTAGGCTATCCATCCTGCCCTTACTAAGATTTCACGTGCCATGTCAGAGACCATTAACACCTGTGGCTCGCTGCAAATTCATCTTCCTCCCATTTTGTTCAGGCTCATCACACTGTAAAAATAATGCAAAGATGATGATGGAACAACAAGCTATTCAAATTTTTAGCTTACTATTAAAAAAACACAGAGAAGATGATGGAATAGCAAGCTATTCATATTTTAACTCACTATTAATTTCTACAAAGAAAAACACAGAAATGGTGTTGGAACAACAAGCCATGCATGTTGGGAAATACAATACTGTTAGACTTGCTATTCCTGAGTTTTGATGAAGTCATAATACCTCTGAATAATGAACTGACACGTATGCCAATGAATTATGGAGATCACCCGCGCCCCACTGAAATTTGATAGGCTGCCCTTAGTCATCAAATAGAGGAGAATCATGCTGAACTGCAATCTTATAGTGGAATAAAGGAACAACCTATAGATCGATGACATGTTTACAAAAAAATGAGCGGATTACTAAAATAGAGGCTTATTATGGAAATCACTAATAAATTTGGAAATGCTGTGATATGATGAAAAACGTAGAGCATAGGACAACTGACGTGAGTAAAAGTTCTTATGCAGTCACCATCCACTTTAACCATTATGATTGATTTATAAATGATTTTCATGTATCAAAGGTTCGAAAGGATTATATGACATAATCTCATTTGAAATCACTATAAAGATATAAGAAGGGTTTATAATGACTATTAGTGTATGAAAAAATATGACTTCAATACCATCAACAAAGCTATGTTGCCCACATGTGTCCATAACCTTGACAGAGTTTCTTATTTCACCCTTCGAACCATAATCCTTTGTGTATACCTAGGAAAGTGTTGTGTGATGCCAGATTGGAGACCATTGTGCTGGCTTGGTAACCAGATGAATCACAATGTCATTCACTAGCAAGGACTAAAAGGTGGGCAGGTCGGCTAATGATGAGACCTCCTGTTCCAAGGACTTTTTATTTTTCTTTTGTGCCTCTTGGATCATATCCCTAGTGTGGTGGTCATAGTGGCAATGCCACTTCACGTTCTTCCTGATGATAATGGTAGGATGGCTCTTAATGAGACCCCCTATCCTTCATCTGACAAATCATGTTAGTAATCATATAGATATGTATCTTTTTATTTTCTTCTTTTCTTTTATATAGCACTTTCCTATTTTTATACAGAGGGTGGTTCATCACTCCTTAAGATTAGAGATGGTGGAAGAAGTTTGAACATCTCAATAGGGGAAAATATTCCTTTATTCTTATTCAATAACAATGATCAAAGAGAATTATGGGTATTTAGAAAGAACCATCATGACAAAAATAATCAATCAAATTGGTGTTAGTGAAAATAAAGACAGTAAAGTGATATAAATGGTTGTGTCCTTTCCTCTTTTCTCTTATCAATTCAAACCAATTTCTTTAAAGATAACAATTTTTGTTTGGTTTTTTGATTTCAGTATCCTCTAGTTTTGTATTCTTGCATAAATGTAAAGTTGTGACTTAAATGACAATCACTCACAAAAATCCTCTAAATGGTAAAACACACATAGATACAAAAAGAAGAAGAATGCACTCAAAAAAGGTGTTTTTCTTTAGATGGAACAACTATTGTTTCTTTAGAGGGACAACAAAATAATATTTTCACACAAAAACTGTAGTTCCATTAAGCAAAAGAAAAACATACTTGAAATTGTTGTCCCTTAAGAGGAACAGTGGCTGTTCCTTGATCGGAACAGCAAATAAAGCAAGCGTAAACAAAAAAATTGTGGAAATGTTGTTCCTTTGGAAAGGAACAACAAAAACGAAAGTGTTGTTCCTTCAGAAAGAAACAACAAAAAGGAGAAAATTGTGTTCCTTCAGAACGAAACAACAAAAAGGCGAAAATACTATTCCTTTGGAAAGGAACAACAAAATGCAAAAGTGTTGCTCCTTCATAAAGGAGAACAAAACGGAGAAAATGTTGTTCCTTCAAAAAGGAACAACAAAATGCAAAATTGTTGTTCCTTCAGAAGGGAACAACAAAACGGTGAAAATGTTGTTCCTTCAGGAAGGAACAACAAAATTCAAAAGTGTTGTTACTTCGAAAAGGAACAACAACACGGTGAAAATGTTGTTCCTTCCGAAAGGAACAACAAAATGCAAAAGTACTCTTCCTTCGGAAAGGAATAAAAAAATGGTGAAAATGTTGTTCCTTCGGAAAGGAACAACAAAATGTAAAAGCGTTGTTCCTTCGGAAAGAAACAACAAAATAATGAAAATGTTGTTCCTTCAAAAAGGAACAACAAAATGTAAAAAAATTGTAGAAATGCAAAAATCTATACAAAAAGTAATTTACACAAACAAAATAGAAAGATTTATGTACAAAATTTAAAAGCAATAAAATTACTTGGTGAACCAGAGGTGAGGAATAACTCTTTTCCTCAACTAGAATTTGCATGTTAGAATCTTCCTGGAGTTGCTAGTAGAAGGATTCCTGAATAAGTGGTTTATGGTACAGTCGCACTCGATGGCCATTTTCTTTAAATGTATGTCCAAATCCATCAATAGTAGTCAAAGTAATGGTGCCATTGTTATGCACTTTCTAGATTTCATACGGTCCAAGCCAGCGAGCCTAAAGTTTTCCAAGAAAATCCTAAAACCTGGAATCGTATAAGAGCACCCAATCTCCTTTGTGGAAGATTTTCTTTTTGTTCAGGGAATCATGCCATTTTGCTCTCTTTTGTTGGATTAATGCAATGTTTTGAAGAGCCAAGAGCCTAATTTCATCTAGATCGTTAAGTTGTTCTAATCTATTAGTCTAGGCCTCATTTAAATCTAGACCGACCTCTTGTGTTGTTCTCAACATTTGTATTTCAAACTCTATTGGAAAGATGGGTTTCTTTCCAAATACTAGCTAATATGGTAAATAACCTGTGGTGCTTCTCCACATTGTTCCGTATGCCCACAAGGCTTCCAGCAAACTTGTTTCCCAATCACGTTTGTGTCACGCAATGGTTTTTGTTTATATTCCCTCTATCACTTTATTCCAACTTTGTACTTGGCCATTTTCCAAAGGGTGATACGGAGTGGTCATTTTGTGCAGAATGTGATAGTCTTTTAATGTTGCACCTATTTTATTACTTTCAAACTGTGGTCCTCCATCCATGATTATGTCTCTTGGGAGGCCATATCGCACAAATATTTGGAATACGAAATGAATCACAAAGTCCTCTGTAGCTCTTGGAAGTGCCTTTGCTTCAACCCATTTGGCAACATACTTTGTTGCTACCAAAATATATGTTTTCTGATTTGATGATGGGTTGATCGGACAAACAAAATCAAGCACCCAATGCTCAAATGGTTCGATTACTGGTTGTGGGTTTAAAGGCATTTCATCAGACTATCCATGGCGTCCTGCTCTTTGGCAATTGTCATAGGCTTGAACAAATTTCTTCACAGCTTTGAAGATTGTGGGATAGGAATACCCTGTTTGCAGAACTTTGTGACCAATTCTTTGATCTACAAAATGCCCGCCACACGAACTGTCATGATAGGCTTTCAGAATGTCAAATATTTCATCTTCACAGATGCATCTTCTGATGTGCATATCTGTCCCTGTATGAAATAGGTAGCCCACAATTCAAGAAAATCGAGTACTACGTTGTACAATCTATTTTCATTCATTGAGGGTGAGATACTTTGGTAATTTGCCTACTTCTATATAATTTACAACATTAGCATACCAGGGTGTCTTGACAGTAATAACAAATAAATGTTCATCTGGAAATTGGTCTTCGGCTAGTACTGTGTCCACCGGTTTCAACATTCGTGATAGAAAATCAGCTATAGGATTCTCTTACCCCGATCAATCATTTATTGTGATGTCAAAATCCTACAATAAAATCAACCATCTTGTTACTCTACCATTTATGATTGGTTTATTTGCTAGATATTTTATGGAAAAGTGATTTGTATACAAAACAATAGGATATCTAGTGATATAGTGCCTAAATTTATTTACAACATGTATTAGAGCTAAAAATTCTTTTTCAATAACAGTATAATTTAGCTCAGCAAGAGACAAATTCTTGCTAATATAATAGATTGCATATGGTTTTTTGTCTTCTTCCGACCTAAGGACTGCTCCAATAGCTATGTCCAAAGCATTTGATGAAATTTGAAATGGCAGGTCCCAATTTGGGCCTCTGAGCACTAGGGTTGTTGACACAAGCTTTTTCAAATCCTAAAAAGCATGGTCGCATTTATTTGTCCACACAAAATCAACATTCCCTGTTAGTGCGTATATAGGTTTAGCTATTTGAGAAAAATGTTCTATAAATCTCGTATACTAACCAGAAAATCCAAGAAAACTACATACCTTTGTCTGTGTGCTAGGAGTAGGTATTAAGCAAAATTATTTGAATTTTGGCTGGATCTACCTGTATTCCAGCACCAAGATACAATGACCTAGGATGAGTCTTTCAGTCATCATCATATAGCACTTTTCATGGCTCAAGCAAAGCCTAGTGGCAATACATCGTTGCAGCACCTTTTCCAATGTGTCTAGTGCTGGGTCGAAGTCATCTTCGTATGGTGTGAAATCATCCATGTATACTTCGAGCCCTTCATTTATGAAATATAAAAAGATGCTAAAGATGGCCCTTTGAAATGTAGCAGGAGCATTGCATAGGCCAAAGGGTAGGACTCTGTAGGCAAACACTCCCCAAGGACAGGTAAAATTAGTTTTGTCCTAGTCTTCAAGGGCAATCTAAATCTGATTGTATCTACTTAAGCCATCCAAGAAAGAAAAGAATTTCCTTCCTGCTAATGTATCTAATACTTGATCAATGAATGGAAGGGGAAAGTGGTATTTTTGAGTTTCTTTGTTTAATTCTCTATAATCTACACAAATCCTTGACTTTCCATTCTTCTTTGCCACCACTACTAGCGGAGAGACCCACTTGCTATCGAAGATTGGATAAATAAAGTTTACATCCAAAATCTTTTGTAATTCAGCTTTCACAATGTCTTTCAAGTGAGGGTTGAGTCTCCGTTGGGGTTTCAGAATGCATCTCGCATCCTTTTCTATATAAATGTGCTGCATATATAGCTAGGGATCGATTCCCCTCATGTCTGGATAATCCCATGCAAAAGCTTCCTTATATTTTCTCAATAGTTGGACCAGCTTTTCTTCTTGTTCAGGAGTCAAGTTATTATTATTGTTCAAGGTTTTTCTTGGCTCAATCTCTATTGTTTTGCTGTTTGAAACCGAGGTAGTGGGTATTGTTTGACCATGAGTGCCTTTGAGAGGATCTTCTTCTAGTTCATTGTCAAATGCTGTCTCTATCATGTGACATTGTACACGGGATCTGGCTTCAGCTTGGCTAATGAAGTTTTTAATAACATCATCCTCTGTTTGATCTTTAAAATCGAGGGCATCTTCTATGGTTAATGGGGATCTAATGTTTTCTGTGAGGTATGATACAAGATGTCTGTTAGTTTTTATTTTTGTTACACTTGGTTGGGCTGGAGTGTATAGGGCTATATTTTTTATATTTCTCCCTCCAGTTATGGTCATACTGCCTTGTCAGTAGCCAATGTAAGCATCAATGGTTGCAAGCGAAGGCCTACCTAAAATTAATGGGTGTCCATCAAGTTGGTTTTTGGGGTTTATTATCAGAAATTCAACGGGATATTCCCAGGAATCAATGGATACCATGACATCATGTAGTGTACCTTCTGGCCTAACTACTAATCAGTGAGCCAGTTCTAATAAGGTGGAGGTTGGTTCTACTGATGTAATGCCCAATTTTTGACAAGTGGTGATTGTTAAAATACTAATTGCAGCCCCTAAATCAACTAAGGCATTTGAAAAGGTTTGTCTGTTGATTTGCACTATCACTATTGGATTTCCCAGGTCTTCATATTTGATAGGTGCTTCTCTTCCTGAAAATAGATTAGATAGAGTGCCAACTACTTGGACTGTTGGGTTATTTGTTATTCTCCTCCTTCAGTTTTTTATACATAGATCTTTGATGGTCATTGCATATATTTGGATATCATGGATAGCTTGGAGGAGTGGGATTATTATGTACAAATTCTTTAGTTCTCCCAGAATATCAAAGTCGAGATGTTCTACAGGGTGCGGTATGATTAATCGTTCTGGGAATGAGGGAAGAGATGTGGTTGCTTGGTCATGAGTCTATTGTTGGACCACATCTTCTTCTTGTAATGGTTGTTCTATGGGTAACTGGTTTTCAACTTGAACATTTTTATCTTCCTTAGTATCTATAATATGCCTAGGCCTTAATTGAAGGTCATTGCACTCCCTTAGATTGGTTTCTAGCTCTAGTGTTTCAATTATTTGAAGGGATTGAACCGGTCTGTTCTTTGGGTTCGGGTTGGGTTGGGCTGGGAGTTGCGGTCTTAAGTTGGACTAGGGATTTTTTTATAGTGCTGGTAGTGTGGGTTGAGGGAGTGGAATGGTTCTTGCTAGCTAATTCATCGGTCTTTGCTAGCTTTTCTTCCAGGCTTGACTCTGTGAAGTGGGAGGGGACCATTGTGTTGGATATGCATTGTTTTGGAAATATAGTGGAGCATATGGAAAATTAGGCCAATTACATTGGCTTGTTTGATTCGGCCATGAAGATGATGAAGGAAATGGTTGTTGTGACCAGTTTGAGAAGGGAGGCTGATTTTGCCACATTGTATTATATTGTTGAGCATAATGTTGCAGAGGTTGGAAAGAAGAAGATGAATCGAGGAACATCATTGATTGTTGCAACTGCCATTAACAACATTGATTAAGTACGTACACTAGTTCTGGTTCTTCTTTCGCTTCTTTTGTATACTGCTTTCAGACCAGGAAGTGAGGGGCAGTTCTCTGTAGAGTGGTCCTTTGTACAAACAGCACATACTTGAACTGCATCCAGTGGGCACTCTTTGTGGCTATGTTTCTTTCTGCATCTGGGGTAGAATATTGCCAGATTTTGCTCTACTTTTGCTTGTTTTTGTTTGACTTGCATAATATCAAGTTGCGTTGTCAAAGTCCCCAATATATTAGTTTTGAAATTCTCCAATAAATTTTTGATTTCTGTGCAGGTCACTCCTCCTCCAGAGTTCTTGTTGTCCCTTGTGAACCTCTCATGTTCCACTGGTTTTAGCCTTGTGCTACCTCGCAAACTCCTAATACATAAATCAATGATGTTAGCAAAATCTTCTTGATAGATGTCTCCTTTTCCCATAATATTTAGTGTTTCAATCCTTTGTTCCTTCATGCCTTTAATTAATGTTGTTTTTAATACATTGTTAGGTAAGGGTAATGATGCATAAGGAGATCTTTGAAGATTATACTGAAAACATTCAACATATTCTTCTAATGTCTCATTAGGTCTAACTACCATCTGAAATATTTCATCTTTTAACTCTCTAGACCTATAATAATTTTGGTATCTTTTTGGGAAAGAACCTTTCATCGGATCCCAGTCATTTATAACACCTCCACCTAACCCCATAAATCATTGTAAAGCACCCCCTTTTATGTAGAGGGGAATAATTTCAACTTTTGGGGATCGGTGGTATAGTCATACACCCTACACAACACATTGAATTCAAACAAAAATGTGTCTAGATCTTCCAATGTTAAGCCATGAAATGTAGGGATATGCTAGAGAGGAATGACCTTCATAGGTGCATTAACTGCAGTATCTACAATGGGATATTGCAGTGTGGAGGTTTGGGGGTTTTGTTGGTTCTGGGCCATTTGGTCAAATATGTGCCAATATCCTTCTGGGGTTTCTAGGAGGGTATTCCTAGGCTAGCTAGAGGGAACAGGCATGGCCATAATAACACTTCCTTTGTTTGCGATGATGAGAGTTGTTTGCTGAACTATTGTCTAGGGGGATTTTAGCTCTTGAGATTCTTCAACTTCATTCTGGATGATTTTACAACACTTACCCTTATCTAGGCTATGTAGTGGCTGAACTATTCCAAGAGGAGATCTTGGTTCTTTAGTTTCCCCTGTTTCTCCTTTTCCATTGTAGATATTACTAAGGTTCCCTTCTTGTAATGATTTCGGGCTAGAATTCTCAATTTCTTGAAAATCTTGCTCCTCTGTTTGGTTCTGTACCTCAGCAAAGGCTATTTATGGTGATCATGTGGCCTGAAGGGAACTAGTAGGTTGTTTAGAAGTAGCTTTTCTAGGTCCTACTGAAGGATGATATTCTACCTTTTTAAGGATTTCGTCTATAAAGGTCGATCGTCCAAGGCTCACCAGCCCCTTAGCTTTATCAGGTTTGGGTAGTGGTTTAAGATTCTTTTTAGGATTTTTCTACTTAGTCATGCACACAAATCAAATGCTTATTTCTACCCAAAATAGCAACAAAACTGCAGGAAAGTGGGTGGGGATCAGGGTTGTTACATGCTTCGTACGCAGGTTCTTACCTTCCACTTTTAAAACCTAATTCTCTCCTAGAAGGTACTTGCACTACTCTCAAAAGAAACAAATGGCTACACTCTTCTCTAGAAATGACACCAAAATGTTGAGCGGTAAAAGGGTCTTTTTAACCTCTATTTACCCTACATTAATTATCAATCCAGGTACAATTTGTTATCTCAATAGTGTACTCAGTCTAAGGCAGTTACTTGTTCAAGAGTAATGCTAGTAGTATAGTGCTTTTACAAAAGTAAACAAATGCTAAAAACAAACTGTAAATGTGATGGAAAGAAACTTGAATGATTTTTAACTAGATCATTCACTTAAGAAACTACAACAATCATTAGTCAAGGATGCAGTAATGATAACTCTTTCCTTTGTAAACAGATGCAAATGAAAATCAATCCAAGAGAAGGTCTCCAATCTAGGAACTAGATAACAATAGTCAATGTTCTCTACAGTTGCAGACCGTTTTTTTCACACCAGAGAAAATACCTAAAATGAAAATTCAATTAGCAGAAAAAGGAACAACAAATTATCTATTAAAAAGATCGAATAGAAAAGCTTTAAGCAACAACCGTAACAGAAAGGAATTGAACAATAATCTTTAACTAGTAAATGAATTGAACAACAATCCAAGAATGGGACAGCAAACCTAAGTAAGTCTACGAAATATTGAACAACAAACTTAAATGTAAACACACAGTGGATCTAGAATGATGGAATTCGTAATCTGAGTTTAGCATAATAAGTACTAACCACAGTTAGAAGGGAATAATTGTTGTGGTTGTAATGGAACAGTAATCTGAATGAACAACAATCGCAATTATAGGTAAACTGTAGCTAAATAAACAACCATACCAATATGTAAATGAAAAACAATGCTACCTTGTAAATGAACAGTAATGTCGATCAGTAAATGAACATCAATGCCAATCTATAAATGAATAGCAGTATCCGAAGTAGACAATGCAATATTGGTTCAGAATGAATAGCATAACATTTTCAGTAAATAATAATCTCACTATTCAAATATGAATTCAATATAACAGAGCAAGTAAATGAACTGTCAAGGAACAACATATTACTGAATAGAGCAAGTGAAAGAAATCAAACCGCACAAGACTTGTAATAGGAAAATAATGATAGAGAAAGAAAGTGATCCACTAGGGTCGGGTCCTTAGCCACTAGGGACGCACTGTTGCGGTTACTCCAAGATCAAAGACGAAACAATAGTGAAGTTTATGTATTAATCATGAAAACAAAGTTAGAGTAATCTCTCTTTAAAGAGAGTCAATGATCAAAGTTCAAATTTCCACAACAAATTCTCTAAATCAACAATAATTCGCCCCCTAGGCTAGCAGCGTTGTTCCTTCTTATAGTGACCAGGCGGAAATACCAAAAATATAGATATCATTAAGGTAGCAGTCCCTCAACATCAAAGGATCCTAAGGGATTCACCAGATCTTTCATCTTCAGTTATCACTTTGTCCTCTTGCGCTAATATTGCATTTCTTCTTCCTTTTCCTGGTCCATGCACTCTGATCTCGATTGCCTCATCCAGATGCGGTTTCCAATCAAAGGGAAAACTGTTGGTTTTACCTTTTCTTTTCTTTTGAAATGGCGATCTTCCATTTTCTTCATTTTCTGCATAGAAAAAGGCAATAATTAGTCATTTTACATTAACCACAATCCCTTTAACTTTATCATAATCCTTTATCATATACCCATCTTAGAATGTAAAGAAGTTATGAATTAAAGGAAAAGATAAAGAAATATGTGGCAATTAAATACCTTTTCTAATGCTCAACAAGCTTCTCCCTTATTTGGGTTATTGGCCAAAAAAACTAAATTTTTATGGTCAGAAAGCTACCAAGAAGCCCTGGACACCTTAAAGGAAAGGTTGACTACTACACCTATTCTCTGAGGTCCAAATCAGGGTCTTCCTTTTCACATTCATGCTGATGCCTCTCACAAATCTATAGGAGCAGCTCTAGGCCAGTTAGATGACAAGCTACCTTATGTCATTTACTTCATCAGTAAGAATCTGTCGAAAGACAAGTTAAACTGTAAAGTAACTGAAAAATATCTCCTAGTTGTTGTACATTCATTGAATAAATTTAGGCATTACATTACTAGTTACGAGACGTTTGTACATACTAACCATGATGTAATTAAATACTTGATGAACAAACCTAATTTAAATGCTCAGGATTACTAGATGGTTACTTTCACTACAAAAATTTGATTTAACTATTATTGATAAGCTTGGAAAAGAGAATGTAGTTGCAAATTTTTTATCGAGATTGATTTTTCCTATAGGGGAGGAAGAAATGGTTGATGACTAGCTAGCACATGAACATTTATTCGCCATTTTAGTTCTCTCTTCATGGTTTGATGACATAGAAAACTATTTGGTATCTTCACAGTTCCATCCAAATTTGTCCTCCAAGTAAAAGGGAAAAATCATAAGGAAAAGCGCCCCTTTCACTTGGATTGGGGGAAGTCTCTTCAAGCTAGGTCTAGATAAAATTATGAGAAGATGTGTCTGTGAGGAGGAAGCCTTTGACATCCTTGTGGCCTGTCATGATGGGCCTTGTGGAGGTCACTTTGCATCTAAAATAACAACATTTAAGGTACTACAAATTGGCTATTACTGGTCGACTCTCCACCGAGATGTAAAAAGGTACAACAAGTGTGATCAGTGCCAAAGGATAGGGAAGCCTACCCCTAGGGATGAAATTCCCCTACAACCTTAAGTCAATTTAGAACCATTTTACAAGTGGGGCATGGATTTTATCAGGCCGATTGACCCTCCATCTAGACAGAAGAAGTACATCATTTTGTGCACTGACTACTTAACAGAATGGGCTGAAGCCAAAGCTATTAAGGTATCAATAAAAGAAAAGGTTGTTGAATTGTTAAGTGGTAATGTATTCTATAAGTTTGGATACCGTACGAATTTGGTCACTGATCAAGGTAGTCAATATACATCTCACATGATTGAAAATCCATCAAGCCAGCATAATATCAACCAAAGAAAATCCACTCCTTACTACCCATAGGCTAATGGGAAAGTGGAAGTAACCAACCGAACATTGGAAGGCATTCTGACCAAGGTGATTAGCATTAGCAGAAATGATTGGTCAAACATATTATTGGAGGCCACCTAGGCTTATAGTACTACTTGAAAGACCACCACTGGCTTCACTCCTTATGAGTTGGCCTAGGGGAAGAAGGCAATATTTTCCATTGAATTTGAATACAACACCTTAAGGATCGCATCACAACTGGATATAGATATCACAAGGGCACAATAGGAACGATTGATCCAGCTGGATGGATAAGATGAATTTAGGATGTAGGCCCTCCTCCTCATAGAAGTGACTCAAGTACAAAGGAAAATCTTGCATGATGGAAAGATAAAGGAAATCCTATTTCAAGAAGATGACTGGGCCTTATTGTATGACTCCTAGTAAAAATATTTCACAAGAAATTTAATGACCAAATGGTTAGGACAATATGTGGTAGAACAGTGCAATGTTGTTGTTAAGATAAGAACCATCGACGGAGAAAGTATCCCTTTGATTGTCAATGGGCATAGGTTAAAGGTCTATAAAAAGCCCTTATCAAAGCATGAATTCATCAATAGAATTAGAAAGGAAATTATGGTGATTGAAGAAGTGTTGGCTTAGGGGATCCTGTCCTAGTTTTAGAGTTAGTTGCGTCAATGAAAATATCCCTACACTACTAGCCCTTTCGACACCAACCCACGTAGTGTAGGTTGGTCTCACCCGAAGCGATATGGGGGGATGCAAGAACCAAGTTCTTGCATCTAGAGATGAGTGTGATGTCTTTTAGCACCCTAGATCTACCTTCATGCAGATCGATCAGCCCTTAGGGATTGGTACTATAACTTTGTTAAACAGCCTTGAGACCTTCATGAATGTCTACGATCAGCCTTTGCAGACCGTTCACAATTGACTTATCCACTTACACGCATCAGAGAATAATTCTTAATTAGTTTTTGCATAGATCTACTTAATTTATTTCCTAAACATAACACAATTATTCATAGTATTCGTAAATGTACTTAACATGCATTACATACATTTATTAAGAATTATTCAAGAGAATCATGCATCATTAGATCAATATTCTCTAAACTCATTATTCATCAAAAACATATATCATAAATAGAAGTAAACAAAGATAGATATCCAGAAGAATTCTTTAGTAACTTTCTTTATTGATCTTCAGTTCAGATTTGCATACTCAAAACTACCCTACGCGCTTAGTTGTAAGGGTCTATGCACTCAGCTGCAAACTCTACCTAGGCCTTTGCACACTCAACTGCAGAGCCTTTCTTCTCCTATCTATCCACTTCTTTGTTCTATCACTACTCTTTTATTGACCGATTACATCCAATCTCTAAATAGACATGCCTTAGACTCTCTAAGACACACCTATTTATACCCTTTTTCATACAATCCCATGGTCCATGGACCATGGGTGGATATCATAACCGACTAATACTTTACATAAAAAGGGGCTAAAACCCCTTTGACACCTAATCATCTACATGCTCCACATCCACAAATTGCAGAGAATTTACATTAGTTACAAAAAATACATCAAAACATGTGTTATCTTAACCACAAAAACAACGTAGAGAGCCCCATCCGAACAAGCGCCGAACACAAAGATCATGACTCACCCTCGAGTCACTCGGATGGTGTTGTGATATTGTTATGAACATCCCCTAAGTCCACCTAGATCACAGTGACTTCAGAAGCACTCTGAGTTGCTCCCTACTTGACTTCCTCAACTAACCTTTTCCTCGTTGGTACTTCTGTGGCCAACCTCATTGTCTGTTTTATATGCAGCAAGCCTTTAATCTTACTTTGGATGGTTGTCATGACTTGATAATCCTCTTCCAACCATGGATGCAACCTGCCTTTAGCAAGGTCTCCTTCTCATGTGATTCCTCCACCTGCGCTAGGAGCTTCTTTCTCTCATGTAATTTGGCTAGGCATTGCGCTAGTGCAATGGAGTGCAACGTTGCCCTGACTTCAACATATTGCCACTGCAACTCCCTAACCTATGTATTCAATGTCTACAAGTTCAGATCCTCCTATATATTTGTCACCAACTCCATGGTTTACTCAAATAATGTCAAATAGTGAGTGACTATGAGATCTAGGGTGGCCATTCCTTCTTTTATCGCAGATCCGTGCTACTCCCAAACCTTAGGCGAAGTCATGGACTGCAACTTTAACTATAATTCTATGATCTTCATATTGAGTTCAAAGTTAACTTGGCCAACCTCTTCTTTGGCTTCACACACACCAACATCTAATTTCCTGATCTTCGCTTCCAGTTGTGCATCCTTAGGGATATGAAGCTCAGGCACTGTCCAGCATGCCGCTATGACTACTAACTCTAGTTGTGAATTTTGTGCTTATAGTGTCTCCTTTTCCTTTAAAACTTGCATCTTCTCAGCGTATATCTTCTTGTCCTTCAATATATACTCATTGATGAGGTTGATAGTGCACTACTCCTGAGCTCTCAATTCCTCTATCACCCCTACATGCAGTGCATGGAGGATCGCATTGGGGAGCATTGATATGTTTAGCCAGATGTTCTTGATTGTGATCAGGATGATGAAATCATCGGCTAACTCCCCACAAAGGGACCCATTTGGTAATGAAATAATCCTAAGGACTAGCCTCTGTACCAACTCGGTTGCTTGGCTCCTCTTAGGTCCTAGGATCGCTTGTTCTGCACTTACGTGTCTTCTGGCCATCTGTATTCTGCTTGCCTCAATCTGTAGCTCGCATACATGCTTTGTGGCACTCCCGAGTGTCTACATATATTGTTTTGCAAACTACTGCCGCACTTCAGTGGTGGTATCCCTAATTTTATCCCTGATCTCATCGAGGTCACCCTCCTTCAAGACCATGGGATCACCCTATGACTTTTCTGATTTCTACTTCTTCCTTTCACCTCCCTACTACTCTTTTCTTCCTCTCTTCAGAATAAATGGGGTGCTTTTCCCGTCATATCTTTCACCACCTTACCCTGAAAGTTCATCCTCCTCTATTTCTAGTAAAGGTGACTTGTGTTGTTCATGTTCTGCCTTCTCCTTGACAGTGCACTCCTACTCCACTCAATCCTTCTCTATGGATTCCTTCTTTTTCTTCTTTGCGAGTGTGTGTGTAACTTGCTTAGCTACCTCCTTTCTCTTCCCACGTTGTAGAAATTGTCTCACCCTTACTTGTTCCAGCATCTAAGTTTGAGGGGGCGCACCATTCTAGAGGTGATCTAGAAATAACCTCCTACACATCTATTTCCATCACCAAATATGGAAAATCATGGCATTTCTGTTGTGGATCCTTCCATGCTTGAATGTACACTCTATGAAAGTCAGTATTGAATGCTGCATAGGCTCACCGTTGAATATAAAAGGTTTGGGATGAATTGGAGACGACTACAATGCAGGTCTCCCCATTCTTTTCGATGTTTGTTTTGGAAAAATGTTCGGATCTAACCCCAAGTCCAAGATGGCTAATTCCATCTCATAATCTCCTATCTATATGGTGAGCCTCATCTTGTGACCTGTTATCACCTTATGTTTGCCAATTTTTCTACCCACACAGTGTCCATGAGGAGCCTTCTCTTTGCTGCCACATTTGTTTATTAACTCCTATAGGTCTTCCACAACTTTCCTATCGCGTAGAATCCTTATGAAAGTCTCCAAAAACATAGTAAGCAGAGAGGGATCAACCTTTGCAGGTGCGCTAGTCTTTTGCACCTTATCTTGAATTCGTAAGGTGGATTCCATAGTGAAGCTTTTCTTGGCCTGCATAAATGTTTCCTTCATGTGATTTAGATCAAAACCTAGTTCCTTTTCTGGGACCTTGTGGACTCATCTGTCCTCTTCAGGTTTTTTACCTTTATCATCACTAGTCATTATTTTTCTTCTCAGTACTACATTCGCGCTTTGATCTTCCTCGCAGGGCTCAACTCTTATCATCTGTAAGTTATGCAAAGGTTGTCGAGGTTGTGCCTTCTTCTCCTTCATCTTAGCTATCAGTATCAGGCATTCCTCTATAGTATGGTCAAACTGGCTGTAGTATTAACATGACAAGTACATCTGGTTCTGACAGTATCTTGCATAATTTTGTGGCATTCCACAGTTATAGCAAATGATTTGACCACAGCCTCTACCAGGCCCTCCTCCTCCTCAGCCTCGTCCTCTTCCCTCATAACCTCTATGCCCCACCCCCTCCCCCGCCCCCTAGCACCTTGATCGAGAGGTCACGTTTCTACTTGCATTGGTATGTAGGAACTCTATCCATCACCAGCTCATAGTTTTGATAGTGGTGCTCATCATGGCCCACAAATTTGCAGAAGTTATAGAACAACTATTGTGGTGTCTAGACAAAATTTTGCAGCAAATGGAATTATATGTCATATGTTGTCCAGTAACCTGATAAATAGCACACCATAGAACAATCCCCACACTTGGTCTTATTGGATCTTCTGGCTTTAGGGGAATTGATCCCCCTCCTATAATATAATTCGCAAATACGAGATAGTGGTCTTTATCATGCCCTTGCCTCTTACACTTCAGACACCAGACTTCCATGTGCACCTCTGGTTTAGTGTCCTTGTCTTTCTTCAAGCTTTGCAATTCTAAGTAGAGGCTATGTAACTGAGAGTGAATTTTTTGCACCCCCAAGGTCGCATAATGAATGGGTGTTACATGAAACCTCATCACTATTTCCAGGGCTTCTGCCTAAGTTCCTATCTTCTGTTGCAATAGAGAAATATTGAAGTTGGGCAAAAGTGAAGCTATAAACCACTCGCGATGCTGACCATCTATGAGTTGCACATTAGCTTCTCAGATCTAACATTTCGACCTTTTATCTAATTCACAATGCATCTCATCAACTCTCATCATGATTTCCTTAAATCCAACTACTGGTTGCAAGTCAGACTTAGGCTTACTAAATTCCTTGTTTAAAGAAACCTTAGTTTCTGCTAGCAATGCCAGAGGATTATCTATACAATACTTAATACCAAGTCAGCAAGAAATCCTACAGATCGGTAACCAATTGTGCCTTCTTTATATTGTCTTTAGTAATCTACTACGCTATCCACATAGCGTTTGCAATAAACCATAACTGCTATGTATCTTCACTCCCTATGCCCTTGAAAACCGATAGCTTCATTGTGTTCAACATGTTGAATGGTGGTGGTGGTGGTGGTGGTGTGGGCGAATGTGTATGTGGTGGAGGTGTAGTGGATGAATGATGTGTATGTGGAAAACCCTGTGTTATCATCTAGACAACAATTTGCGGTGAGGCCTTTACCACTCCCTCGTCGTTGCTTGAAGGAGGCTCGATCGATGGGCTATATTTAGGACCCAATCTCTCTCTATTTCTAAAGAGTTTTCCACTTCATGTAGCTCCAAATAAAGGAAATTGCATAACCCATTTTTCACATAACAACTTTTTAATCCATGTATTTAAAGATCTTAATACTTACCTTGCAGCCCCTTCAAAAATCATTGCCCTGCTTCGTTGTAGTTGACTGAGCTATCAAATATGAATTCTGTAATGAATCCTCCCAAAATCTCATCAAGCCAATGATCAATAGCCTACTTGATATAATTTTCAAAGGCTTCTAATCAACATACTAATTCAGGAGTCCACAATATAGGATTATCAAGCTTCCACCTTCCTTGCCTGGCTATCAATTTAGCTAACCACTCGTACAGTTCAATGGGAAAAGTGTAGAAGAAGATATCATGTATTTTTGTATAAAGATACTTGTTCAACCACTCTTCCTTTAACAGCCACAGATTCCTAATTTCTTGTGGCGGGAAATCGTGAATTTTCCGATCCAACCACTTTTCAATTTCTTTCTTCGTTGGATTCCAGTGATGCAATATCACACATCTCTTTCAAGCAAATTCTGGTCTCGACAATGGAACCACTTGTTGGCTTAGGGGGTCCTGTCCTAGGTTCAAATTTAGTTGCGTCAACCAACAAATCCCTACACTGATAGCCCTTTCAGTGACAACTTTCTTAGCGCAGGTTGTAGTGTCATGCAAAGCAGTATGGGGGGATGAAAGAACCAAGTTTCTGCATCTACAGATGAGTGTGATGACTTTTAGCGCCTCATACTTGCCTTCATGAAGATTGATAAGCCCTTAGGGCTTGGTATTTTAACTCTATTAAATAGCCTTCAAACCTTCATGAAGGTCTAGTATCAGCCTTTGTGGACCCTTAATAGTCGATTTATCCACTTATGCGCATCAAAGGATAATCCTTAATTACTGTTTGGGCATATCTACTTAAGTTATTTAGTAATCATAACAGAATTAATCACAGTCTTCGTGAAAGTAATTAACATGCATTGCGTATATTTATTAAGACTTATTCAAGAGAATCACGCATCATTAAATCAATATTCTATAAACTCATTATTCATTAACAACATATATCATAAACAAAGATCAACAAATATAAAAGGATATACACAGGAATGTTTTGGTAACTTTCTTTATTGATCCTCAGTTCAGATTTGTAGACTCAAAACTACCCTGGGTGCTCAGCTATAGGGGTCTGCACACTTAGCTACAGACTCTGCCTAGGCCTATGCACACTCAGATGCACATCCTTTCTTCTTCTATCTAACCACTCCTCTGCACTATCATTTCTCTTCTATTGACCCATTACATCCAATCTCTAAATAGACATGCCTTAGACTCTCTAAGGCACACCTATTTATACCCCTTTTCATACAATCCCATGGTTTGTGGACCATGAGTGGATCTCAAAACTGCCTCATACATTACATAAACAAGGGGCTAAAACCCCTCTAACTCGTAATCATCTACACGCACCGCATCCACAAATCGCAAAGACTTTACATTAGTTACAAAAAATACATCAAATCTTGGGTTATCTTAACCTCAAACCTGACCCAAGGGACCCCATTCCAATAATAAGTTTCAACTTCCACCTCACCAATTTCTTAATAAAAGGAAATAAAAGAGAAAAAATAAAGGGACCTAGGTGAAAACCTGCATGAGGCACCTAAGTCCAACTTTTCGGTTGAAAACATCTTGAGGTAGCCCACGAGTATAAAAAAAAAGAGAGAAAAAATAAAAGATCTTTGGGTGAAAACCTATTTTGAGGCACCCATGGTAGGAAACAAGAATGCAATCTTGCTTTGAGGTACTGTAGTTCTCTTCTCAAGAAAAAAACAAGAAGAAAACGAGAAAAACATACAAAAATAAGAATTGTTTTTTTGCATGTTTGTAAGAAAATGACATGCACATGCTACAGAGGACAGTAGCACCTACCTTAAACCATATCTTTCTTCATCAATCTCATCTCCTCCATACTCCCCATGTTCCTCAATCCATACACCACTCGATATGCCAATTCCAAGCAATTATCTATTTTCTACAGGATTCACTGTAATACTACAAGAGCTTCCTTTAGGTTTTACAACGAGACTTGAAAAAATTCAGGAATGGCAGTCTAATGGAAAAATGGTGACTCAAGCCTATTTTGAAAAGAACCATTGACCTCACAATACCTCATCCAACACCCTCCATGACCATATCACCACTCTATCCATCAAAGAAATCAAGTTAAAAAATAGAAAAAAGGAAAAAACACAAAAAAGGTACATGCCACAACATCATACCTCATCTTCCACTCCAAAATCACATCCTCCACTCATTCCAATACCCCTTCAAGTTTAGAAATATATAAGATATTCAAAAGTTCAAGAAAAAGACAGCTACAGGACATCCTGTAGACATCCTATAGGGAGTCCTGTAACATCATATTCCATACAAAAATACCATAGCAACTACAAACCACCTTCAATACAAGGATCACAATGATGAGGAAGCTCCTCTAGAGCTTAGCATCAACAAAATCTAGCACGTGTACATCATTAAGGGAGAAACGCATCAACAAAATAAAAAGAAAAAAACACAGTTGAAGAATATGTAGCAAGGTCAAAGAACAAGGAATTAGCACCACTCTCCATCATGCATCAGTGAAGCAAAGGACCAACATGTACGTCATCTAACCAATACTCCTTCATAGGTACAAATATGATTAAACTGTAGGAATTAGGAGGGAAGTTTATTTATAAGCAGAGGTGGCTAGTTGACTTGGCAACCCTCAGTTAGATAATAATTATAAAAATGGTTAGTCAACTCCACACGTGGCAAGGTCACATAAAAAAAAGGGAATGAACAAAAAATAAAGTTGTTAAGTTACGAAGAATGAAAGCGGGAGATGATTAAATGGAAAGGTTATGTGATGAATCGGTGGTGGGACCAATGGTGTGAAAGTAGGAATTTGTACTCAGCCAGCCATCACATTACCCAACGAAATCATCCACAAATAAAAATAATCATTGACTCCCATCTAAAGTATTAATATTTCAAAAATTTGAAGGTATAGGAAACTTCAAGGAGTCATTGAAAGAAAAGTTACTCTTGGCATTCCTACAGTGGAAAACTATAGGAAACAGTCAGGAACCATAAACTAGATAACATATAGGAAACCACAAGAAGGTTACAAGATACAGAGAGAATTACCACACAAAGTTGCAAGAGGACACCGAGGGAAATAAATACAAGAGTTCTCATCACCATATCATAGGAAAGGGAAGTAGGTTCCATACCTTATATGTTTTTCATCTAAAAGGAAGAAATCCTCCTTCCTTTTGATTATTTTCTATACACATAAAGGTAGAGAGAATTCTATGAAGGTTAGTGAAGGATAAAGTTTGGAACCTCATGACCTACTAGAGTTCTTAACCTATAGCCACCAAAATCTCACTCAAACAAGAATATCCAGAAAATGTGATAGGAAGTTTCAACAAAAGAGATCCTACCAACACAACCAAAATACACCAGCATCCTATTGTGGTAGAAATATTTACATGGCATCAATATATGGGGTTCTTTGAGCTACTAAGGGGATACGATGATGATGTGGCTAGAGAATTTGCAATGTCACTCGTACCTCCCACTAGAGCTAGTGCCACTATTGTAGTGAATGGTTTGTCAATAGCAATTACCCCTGCAAGTATTAGCAGGATAAACACCCCCTACGGTTTCAATGGAGGAAAGAGTACAAGATTAACAAAACTCTTCCAAAGAAAACTTTTTATTTCGAGGGAGAAGAACTAATTGAAGACAAAAGTGGGGTTACAAGGGAAGGAATTCCATATGCCTAGAATAAGGTGAGTTACCACATGAAATGAAAATGGGGTGCTTAGGCTTCTTGTCTAACTTACAAGAACCTCTACCACTTCCAAAGCTTTAAATATTCCCAAATATTAATGATTAACCAATGCAGAATTAATAATATGCTTGAAATTATAGGTGTATGCTTGTGTTTATTTTTTATTGTTAAGTGTTGTAATTACTATTGCTTATGTTGATATTCTAAATACAAAGAACAGTAAGTAATGAAGCAAGTAAAGCACACACATAACAACAAGTTAATTATGATTTCACCCACAACTCTTTGGCTACATCTTCGTGAGATCTAGTGAACTTGACTACGCTCTCTGGGATTATGGTAGCAGTTCTTTTACATGTCTTTGACTCAACTCCATTGGTTTACACAGAACATGATGGGCTTATTTTACCATCTCATCCCTAGCTCTGAAGCTCTTGGGTTTCTGGCTCTAGCTCTAGCTCTAGCTCTCTGGCTTTGGCTCTTTGGCTCTCAGCTCTCACTCTGGCTCTTCAGCTCTAGTTGTGGATCATGGCACTCTACTCTGGCTTTTCTAAGCTCTTTCTCTCAGCCTCTACATGCCTCTATGATTCGCTCAACCTCCAAGAAAATCTAGCAACCTTTAGCAACAATACGCTACTGTCAATTGAGCTCTCTGGCTTTTCACTCAACCTCTGAGTGACTCCAAAGACTCTCTGCATGCTCAGCTCTTTCTCACTGTTCACTTAGCCTGTTGTCCCCCTTAGTTTACAGCTCTCTAGGATTTTCACTCGATCTCCAAGTGACTCCCTTGGGTGTGTTTTTGTTTTTGTGCTGCCTCCTTCACCTAAACCTCCTACTTTGGCTTCACTTCCATCAACAAAAGTAATCAAGAACAATAACCAGGCAAAGAGAACTCTTACTCATTGTTCGCTCAACCTGCTCTCTCTCAATTTACAGCTCTCTGGGCTTTTCACTTGAACTCCAAGTGACTCCCTTGGCTATGTTTTTGCTTTTGCGCTGCCTCCTTCACCTTAGCCTCTTGCTTTGGTTTTTCTTTCAAGAACAAAAACAATCAACAACAACAACCAACCAAATAGAACTATCGTTCTGTTCTTTTGTCGCTTTTTAAGCCAAATCGGTGCTGCATGTTCATTTTCCTTTTCAGGCTTCCTACCTTCGAGCCTTTGTCTCCTCAAATCCCTTCCCTAAGCATTATAAATCATTACTAAATGCCCTCACAGATGGCTCCCACCTGTGCTATAACGGAAGGGGCAACCGATACTTGAAATCCTTCAAAAATAGTCGTTCTTTGTTTACATAGACAACATTGTAAAATATGGGAAAATCCATAGAGAACATTGTTCACCGGACTTGATCCCTATGGATTCATCCCTAAACTGCTATCGGGTCCACCCATAATTGCTAACGCAAGTCGCTTTGGCTCGGTTCCAAGGTTCCTCTTTGTATTTCAAAAACACATTAAAACATGGAAAATATCACAAAATTGGATTAGTCCAGACTTGAAATAATATTCATTTGCATTTCGGAACTCCATCAGGTATGGCTAATTGAATCGAACATATATATTTTTATAGCCACTCCTTTCTGTAGCTTTGATTGCGATGTGCTGATATCAATGATCGCAATATCGCATCGCCTGGGGTCCCGCCTTCGCCTTGAGCTATAACCAATTGCGATATGCTGATTTTGGTGATCACACCATCTCATCTGCCCATGACCTTTGTGTTGGGTATACCCTGCCTGCCTCTAATCCGACCCACCAATATGGTCATTGGAGGTCAATAATCGGGGGTGCCTTCTGCCTGACTTTAAGCCTTGGCCTCATGCGATGCGATTTTCCCTTATAAGTGTCTTTTGCCCATTTTTAAAGGATTTTTGCCTCTTTTCCAAAAGAATGAGGGGAGCTTCTCTTTGTGATAACTTCTTCATGTGAAGTTCATTTTTGCCCATTCAAGTTGTGTTGGATTCAAAATGAGGAGATCTTTGCAATGAGACTATTTCCAAGAATAGCCTGCAATTTTTATTTTCCTCTGATTTACAAAGGATGTGTGCCATTTCACACCTTTCACCTCTTATATGAAATCTTTTAGACTTAGAGGTTTATCGAGGATCCATTTTGGATTACCACATCATCAAGAATATTTCTTGTGAAGGTAGATATAGTGTAGTGTATGGATACCATTTGAGACTCCTCCATGGACTAATATTTGCAGAAGAGACATATCCTCGTAACTTACTAAGTATACCTTACTTTCTATTATAGTCAATGATAGACTTGAGCATCAAGGTACAAGAGGGAAAACATCAGCAGCTAGCACATCATGGTTTGATCAAACTCATCCTGGAAGATGCTCTATATAATTTAAGAATCCCTATTGGATGGTCAACATTTGCAGACATGTAGGAAGAAGGAGCAATTCGAGCCATTGAGTATGACATAAGCCCTATTGCTAGTGAAGAAGAAGAAGAAACAAAAGATGAAAAAAATGAAGAAACAGAGAATGCTAAAGGAAAAGACAAAGAGGATGAAGAAGAAGATGAAAAAGAGGACGAAGTACAGATGGATGAACAAACTTATGAAACATAGAGTAGGGAAGAAGAAGAATCACCAAGGGTGTCTCTAGAGTCAACGAAAAAGGAGGCAACAACTACTCTAACTTCCCTAAGTATACTTGTGAAACCAAAGGGAAAGAGACAAAGGAAAACTCAAGTTTACTTCAAGACAAGGAAGAGCACCAATATTAGAAAAGGGAGACCTCAAACCCCTACCAAAACTCCAATTGTCATAGAGGACTCACCAAAACAAAAAGAGAAAGCAGTCCCTCTCAGGAAGCAGGAAGGAGAAGGAACATCAAGACAAGCTTCTTCGAAGTCACCAATCACGTATGTTAGGAGACATGTCACCACGTTAGCCTTAATAAAAGGAACTGGTATCCTACAGGAAGCAGAGAAGTCCTAAAAGAAACCCTATTAAACCTATCGGAAAAACAACAAAAAGATCGGGAAAGGCTAGAAAGGAAAAGGGAAGGAAAAGAGGAAGGAATTACTCAAGAAAAAATAGAGGAGGAAGCCGAGGAGCTGAAGGAGCCTAGCTTATAGCCAAAACGTAGCTCCTACTAAAGATTCATTGAATAACGTAGGGTGATAGCACAAAAATCTATTGTTACTCTATTCTTTCAACTTGAAAAAGAGAGAGGAAGGACACGTAGGTGGATGAAAATTGTTAAATAAAAAGGGGTAGAAGATGGAGGCCACATGGAAGAGAAGATGTAAGAAATGGGCACAGAATGAAGCAGCATAAGGGACAGGGAAACAATAATGAAATCTCAATTAGAGGTTGAGAACACATGGCTTAGAAAGTAGCTACAAGAAAAGGAAGGCCAATTGTAAACTATAGTAAGTTTATCCATGGAGGAAATTCAATGTAGAATTCCAACAAAGTCATATGCCTTATACCTAAAAGAAAAATGGCTATGGTTTCAAATAAAAACCCTAGCACAAAGAGGAGCTATGCATTTCCAAGACTGTAGGCAATTCATTTACCTTTGTGATCAAAGCATCCTAGAGGATAGAGTAAAGATATCTGAGTTCTACCTACAGAATTTACCTCTGACAGATTTAAATGTGTGGGACCCAAATCCAAAGTTGGTGGACTTACAACTAGTGGCCTTGGCATCTTGGATGAGTCATGAGCAAGCTAGATCTACAGAAATGAAAACGGTATTGGAAAGAGAAGAATCAAAACCCCTTTTCGTTAGAGCATAACAATCTAACCTAGTGGTTGTCATCAGCACTCACAACCTCATTGCAAATGATCCCATGCTTGCACCATGATATCTTACTATACAATAATAAGCAGTCACTCATTTTGAAGACATGCTAACATTTCTAGGAGATGGTAGCCACTAAGCCTGCTAAAGGAGATGGAACACCTTACCCTAGAGCCTAAAGATCAAATGATATAATTCTCTTGATAGAATGAGGGATTCACTAGAGAGAGTCCCAATGTATAAGAAAACATTATAGAGACTCAAAGTTAACTGGATTGGATTGAAACTCAGCCCACCATTTCTTTTAGGCTTGTTAGAGGGGAGAAAGGAAGAAGAAGAAATAAATTAGTGGGAAGAAATAGAGAGGAATGAAAGGTTTTATCCAGGATATGAGGAGACTACAACAAAAGCCTGGAACGTTAGGGAGGCCACCAAAGAAATGAAATGCATGGACATAGATTGAGATTGAGATGCTTAGAGGATGAGAAATATTTTTAGTAGGGGGTGATGATGAGGCTCATCAATTGGTAAATTATATGGATCTTAAATCACCTCCAACTTATTAAAATCAACTTCTCTCATCATTCTTTACATCTTTTAATTATGTTTTTCTTAATGAGAGAGTAAAGATGAGATGTCATGTCTAGTGGTCTAATGTGAATTGATTGTAGGTTTTGGAGCAAAGTTTGGCTAATTAAAGTGTAGGAACTCAAAAAGAGACAAGCAAGATGGATTCTAGGAGACATACAGTGATAAAGGGTAAAGAAATTACATCTATTTGTGTGTACAACATTGTCACATCCAAGTTTGTGCGAACCCCGAGTTGATGAATTAAAGTCGGTAGCCCTGAGAATTGTAGCATCCTTGCTACAATGATGGTTCTCATCAATAATCATGCATCCATGCAACCGTAGGCCTCCTATCGCATGAATAATCCAGCAAGCCAATGACTCTAATCCAAAATTCCTAGCTTTGTGCCTATAATCGTAAAATATTCACCACATTTTAAGGACTAGACCCCATATCACTCACAGGGGCTTCACTCAATGAACCTCTTACCTATCATGTGCGTTCGTCGAATATTAAACAATACTCCTAATTTGACTACATATTGGAAAATACCCCTAACAATCACATTATTTAACACCCTACAAATACAAACCCAATACGCCTTGCCCCTTTAAAAAACCCCTAATTCCACTAGATATTGTGGGTATCCATTTTTTCATTAGCATTTTTTATACCCCTTTATATTTTTTCATTGACTTTGGGTTTTTGTTTTTTATACCTACCAATATAAAAACCCTTTACCCCCTATATATCCCCCAATATATTATGCCATTTTTCCCTCAATATATATCCCGCAATATGAAACCATGTGGTATGGTATTTCTTCCCTAGTGAATCCCCTGTGATATCACTACACACAACTTTATGAAACGTTACAAAACAATAAATGACATGAGGAAAGAAACTCTAACACAAAAATTGATCAAGGAATTGATCTAACCAATCTTAACCATTACAAACATTTTGTCCTACATTTTGTGAACATGTAATCTATAGGTCATGAATGGATATTTGAACATAGGGATCTGATACTTATCTAAGAATAATCAATAAGGTCTAATGTGTTCTCATAAGTGTTTCAGTAGCATCTATTAGGTTGTGCATTCATTAACTATTCATTTACTAATCAAAACATCTTAAGATAAATAACTATAATTTGTCATGAAATCATGCTTATAAGTAGAATATAACCAGAATAATAATGATGATAGAAAAACAATCAAAGAAAAATCATAATAAGTACATTTAATAATAAAATAAAATAGGAAATAAATATAATTAAATATGAAAAATCCAACCAAGTTAGGGACCTCCATGTACCACCCAACCATAGATTAGGTTGAACCAAATAGCTTGTTCAACCAATAACCCCCATGCCATACTCCAAGCATGAATGTGGCATCTCATGGAATAAATCAACCAACACCAAACCAGGTATTCTAAAGGCAAAACCACCTCAACCCTCAACTAGTGATTACACCTCATGGTCATACATCACTAAAATCAAGATATCAACATCTACCTAACCTATCCAGGGCTCTAGAGAATTTCTTCCAACCGGGCTCTATGACTAGTAAGTCAACCCACAATTTTTCTAGGGATCGAAAGTGTTTTTCCAAACAAGGCTCTAGGACTATTAAATCAACTCACCAAGCACTCCAGAGCATTTTTCCAACAAAGGCTTCTAGGACTAGTAACTCAACCCAAGTTGTTCTAGGGCTTTGTAAGAATTTTTCCAACCAAGGCTCTGGGAACTAATAACTCAACCCACAGTTAGAAGGAACATGAGCACCAATTACAAAAAAATATGTCAATCCAAGCAATCTTTTGTACCAATGATACATCATAAACAAATAACCACATGCCTACACCATTCATTCCAAAAATAGTAAGTAAATCATACCTACAATTTGGTACGTGAAAATAAATCGAGAGGTTGAGACCGTTGTCCCCTTGCACTTTCACACTTTCCTTTAACTTCTTTCTCCAAATCCAATGTTCTCCAAGAATTCTCCAATATTTATGTAGGTCTGCAAGAGTGAGATTGAGAGTGAATAGAAGAGTTTTCCAAGCTAAAACTGACAAAAAACCTTAAACTCACTCTAAGAAGGCTTTTTATTATTGAGGCCTATATTTTTTCATTTTCTTTCATTCTTCCTTCAATTTTAAACTTGTAATTTTGTGGCCTTTCACCTTCCTTTTCTCTTCTATTACATTATCTTCATAAGTAAATGCCACTAGATTCCATTTTGCCTTTCCAAAGACTTCGCTAATGACTTTTCAAATTTCCATAGCAATTAATTAATCACCAATGATCCCTATCACCATGTTTTTAAGTGTATCATTACCTTGGTCTTATTTTTTTCCTTTATTGACTTTAATACATGGATTTTTAAGTGGGGTTGTTACAGTTTGAGTGTAGGTATTAAAAATTGAGACAGAATGAAGAAAATATCTCTAGTGATCCGTCAATATGTATACATCGACTAAATAACTTATATCAACAGAAGCCATGCCTTCTTATTATGTTCTATGATTTCCTCATATGCATTCATGTTCGTGGGATTGACATGATTGTGGCCTCGGTAGTAATCTTTTCCATCTAAGAGAGACTTGCGTGGGAATGTTGGAATAAACTACTCTATTATTGTAGGTGAAATATCTCATTAAAAAAAAATAGAAAATCTCTTTTAGAAGTCTTAGTTAGTGCCCTTTAGTAGTATTTTATTTTCTTAATTTCCTTAGTAGTGCGCAATGTCTAAGAGGCATAGGAATAACCTAGCTTTGGAGGTCCCAAGAGCTACAAATCTCAACATCTTGGTTTTACCCTGTGTGTTATCCTCTACATTTCAAACTAGATCATTATTGACATCAACTATTCCCTATCCACTCTATGATAGTGTGGTTGGCTTATCAATTCCTAGTTACTTTCTTAATATCTTGTTGAAGCCGCAAATTATGGATTTTGGCAAGGTTTCTACTGCAAATTCTTTGGTTTTCCTACATATATTTTTATTTGTCGATGTTTGTCCTTAGATTTATTTTACTGTGTTTTATTTGTGTCGATCTTGTAATCAACACCCTCCAAAAACTTTCCTAGACACAAATTTTGGAGCCTATTTAGGATCTAAAATTTACCATTCCATAATCATTCATGATCAATTAATGTTATGCTAAGTGTTTAAGTCTTCATCTTGGTTTCTAACTGTCAAAGTCACTTTCTCACACATGTTTAGCTTGTAACAAGCATGAGTGCATTATTTTATTCAAGCTTTAATAAGAATAATCCAGTCTGTCAAGATAGTTCCTGTGTATTGTTCAACCTATGCTAACAACCAATGTGCACTTTAATTTACATTCTCATACTTTTGGTTGTGAATGCACTTAAATTTAGGTGAGCTTTTCCAATTGTCACTTTTGCACACTTTCTCTTTAGTAATTGTCATTTCCATGTTTATGCCTATCTCTTCTGCTTGTTTTCACTTTGATAAGTTTCATTTTCATGTTATCTTTTATTTTCCATGTGTCCCATTCAATGTCATTTACACTTTTCTCTTATTGTCACAAGAGTCATATTTTGGCATGGGAAATGTCACACTTTTTAAAAACATAATTGTGGTTCATTATGATAGGGAAATTTGATACGAGTGGGTCCTATTTATCATGTGGACATGTACTAGACCCATTCCCAAAATTTTCTACATTTTCATACTAGTGTCATCATTGTCATCACAAATTTTATCTTGTGTCACACTTAGTCGAAGGGAGTCAATTGTAGATTCTTAAAGGGTAGTTTTGATGTAATATCTTGCACTATAATAATCATAATAAGGAAATACATCAAACATATTCATCCATTCCTGAGAATTTTTGTACAAGTGTCGTCGATGTCATTGTGAAGTGTACCATGAGTGTCGCACTTGAAGGATGTTGTTTTATTTCCATCACACTGAGGGGATCATGTTTCTCTTGTGTACTGAATGTTTAAGTTTTTTCATCAATCTTCTTGAGTGTGTGTGATCATGCATAAGCTCAATCCTGGTCTCACTTCTACCTCATTGATCCCACACTTAGGAAAATCCTGACAATATTTCTACCCAACAAATAAATCTAACTTAGCCTCGTTCAACTGTGCATTGCACAATAGCAAGGCTCAAGCTCCCTCCTTGCATCCTCAAACTATGCAATGCATAGTGCCTACCTCCAAGGACTATGCATTTTAGAGTCTAATGCTTAAGGATTGCATCCATACCCTAGAAAATTATGCACTCTTGCTTCCCAACTAGTCTCTTGCTACGGATTGCATAGTCTCAGTTATCAAGTCCTCTCCCTAAGTCCTTGAACAATGAAACTACATAATCCACTAATGATTCTCCCTCCATAACTGTACATTTTGTAGTCTCAATGCTCAACCTTGACTCCTTGACCTCCACTACTATGAATTTCATCCTTCTAGTCATCTTCCTTTTACATATTTCACAATGGAAATCCTCAAGTTTTCTCTCCACCTCCATAAATTGCACAATTTCATTATCCCTAGGCCTCTCTCTCTCTGTACTATGCATTACGAAAATTTAGAGCTTATGTCTACCTCACTAAGCTCCTCAACTACGCGGTCATCTTTCCCAGGCCTTCAAAATGACACATTGTGTAGTCTCAAGCTTCATTTTATCATTCCTAGCCCCTAGAACTGCGCAATGCACAATCCCTTAGCCTTCCTCCATATTGAGTGCCTAGTCCCAACTCAATAAGTATTTTTCATGAATTAAGATAGACTAGGATATTTTTTCACTAATTTCATTTTTTCATGAGTAGATTTGACTTGCAAGTACTACATCTTAACATGGTACAATGATGCGTGGAGAGGAAGAGAAGGAGTTCATATGAGAAGACACTTGTGAAGCTAGAACCGCAAGGAAGACATCAAATAAGAAGATGAAGGGACACTAGCTTACCACAAAATTTCAAAGATCTAGATGACATGAGGACTCCATATCAATTATCCCCTTGGAGGATGAAGATGAAACACATTTAATATCCATCATAAAGATGAAAATAAAGTAGTAGAAGGAGTAGCTTGCAAATGCCACATCATCATGAAGTCCCATGTCATCACTATCAAGAGTGATCTCAAGAGTCACATGTGTCATAGTATCTTGCCACATCATTTGTTGAATGTAATTGTACAACTTCCTAAAATGAGAAAATGTAAATATGTGGAAAACCAAGGGTCCCACATGGAATATGAAGAGTCATTATTGATTTCTAAAGTCATATAAAATCATAAATTTCATGTAAGAAGTTTAAAAGTCACTGTATAAGCTCAGGAATCATGATGGAGGTCAAGAGTCATATGGGAGGTGGAGCGTCACCACATTTATTATAAATACACCCTTATAACTCAAGTAAATGGAATTTTGGGAATCAAACTTTCACCTTGGCTTCTCTAGATTCGAATAGGAGAGAAGATATTTGTTTGGAGGTGCAAGTTGTGACTTAATGTTCCACTATTGGGGCTAGTATGCACACATTGTACTTGTATATATTGGAATTTCAACTTGATATATGAATCTCGATGATTCAACAAATTTTCATGCATGTATCTTGAATATAGTAATATTTATCTTTGTATGTTTGTGTTATATCATTTTTTCACATGTAGTAAGGAAATTGAACTATTTTAGTGGCTTTGGTACTTATGTTGTTAAAGGTGTCTTGTATTTGGTGTTATCGTCATGGTCGTATTGTGAACTACTTTGCATGTTAACAAAAGAACTTTCTATCGTCTCTTATGCATATTTTAGGATAGTACTAATACTTTTATTCTAGATTCTCACTCTGTTTCTCCCTATCCTGAATGTACCCTATATACATCGCAATTGTATGCCTCATAGTGTTAGCTTACATGCTTATTTCAAATCATGTTTGTATAACTACTTTGCATGTTAACAAAAGAACTTTCTATCGTCTCTTATGCATATTTTGGGATAGTACTAATACTTTTATTCTAGATTCTCACTCTGTTTCTCCCTATCCTGAATGTACCCTATATACATCGCAATTGTATGCCTCATAGTGTTAGCTTACTTGCTTATTTCAAATAATGTTTGTATAACCTATTATGTTAATAATGCAAGCCAAGGAAAATCCCTAAGGATAATGGAAACCAACCATATTTTTGGTTGGGATTCCTGCTCCAAATAATGTGAGGTCTAATCTTGAATTCACATCGGGGAGACCCCCTTGGTTGACGAATTTCCAGCACCATCAACAGTCGGCACTAGAAGAAGGGTTGATGAAAAGATTTTCCCATTGAGTATGTTTTGAATATCTCATATTAAATGTCTCTTACCCAAATCATAATCCCATAATGCTTTTCTAACCTATCCCCTGGTAAACATTTCATCTCATTGGAGAAATTTCATGACTTGTCTCAATTTAGGTTTGATGGTCAGGGTGGTACATTCATAGCCAAACCTATATCCATTTTTCTTAGTTTTTGTAAGTCTCATGAAATTGATGATGAATATGTTGTTTGTATATTATTAACCCTATCTCTTCAAGGTTTAGTTAATAAATGGTGTCAAACCTTTCTAGAAACATCTATTAATTCATTCTATGAATTCCTCAAGGAGCTTCATCAAGCCTTTGACATGTATTATTATCAAGATGTATGTAATAGGATTGATCTGCTTAAAATGAAATTTGGTGAATTTGTAGAGGATTTTCTTGATCAATTTTTTCACCTTTGCTATGAATTTCCTGAGGTGGTGTTTGATTTATATTTTAACAGTGAAAAGCTTCATAGCTTGACTCTTCTCTCCTTGAAATCTTTTGAATCCAAACAGTGGATGATGTTTCTTTTTTTGAGGAACCTATTATTCCTTCTATTCCTTGTCCTCATCCTTTTCCATTATCAATTTGGGTGCCTCCTTGTGATGTTAAAATTAGCCAATTTGAAAATCAAATTGTTGATTCATCCATTCATCCTCCACCCATTTTCCATGGCCTGGATCCAATTGAGGAAATATTGGGATGGTTTAGAAATTACATAGAATCTAAAGTAAACATTAATATCTTAGTCTTTTAAGATTACATTAATGTACATAATCCTAATCTTAAATATGATCCAATTGAAAACATAATTTCCTGAAGGGATAATTTTTAACCTCTACCATCTATATATCATGATCTGTTATTTCATGATCCACTTGATCAACCTACTTCAAGTCTTAATAATGTTCAACCTCCTCTTTCAAGAAATGATCTTATGTAAAGCAGTTACATTTCGCATGTAGAGGATCTAAATGATGAAGATATGTATCATCTTTCTTCCCTCTTCTAGGATGGAAATCTTGCATTTCTTGCTAATCATTGATCCCAATAGTGTAAAATTTGAAACCGGAATCGTAAACTCAAAATGAGAACATTAGCAACAAAAAAAACCCCAAAAAACATGAAAAAAGTCTAAAAATCGAAAAGTGTGTGTATTCTGTAATGATGTTTTATTTTTTTAGGATTAATTTTCAACATATTTAAAAAATGGCAGTAAAACCAATTTTTTGTCAAAAATAAATGAAAAAAAGACACTAATTTTTTTGGTAAAATAACATTTTTCTTTCCCATGTATAATTTCAACATTTTTTAGTAATTGTGTTAAATATAAAAATAATGGGATCTGAAACACATTAAAATTCCAACAGTGTTCATCCATGTCATTAAACAAATAAAATACTGACAGTAAAGTTCACTAAAATTCTAATTGTTTTCAACCACAACATTAAAGATAAAGAAAAATGAAAAATTTTCAACCATAGAATTAAAAAACTCTAAGTTTTCAATGAATTTAAACCATGACATTATGAACAAATTACATGACTAAATTAATCAAAATATCAATACTTGTAGATTGAATGAAACATAAATTATATCTCTAATTTATTGTTCTATTGTGGATACTATAAACAATAAAATTCATTGTAATTAAAATATATAATCCAACAAACATAACAATGACTCATAACTTCATTTAACATCATATGGAAATCAAAATTTTTATTTCAAGACACCATCCAAACATCATTTATAAAAACAATATTAGACATTTATTCGAAATCAGTCATATCTTCTTGCACACCATCAGAATTCACATATTTAGATGAATGACTCGATGCATATGAAGATGTTCCATATTATTCTCTTTAATTAACTAGTGCCCCATCTGAGTCCAGATGAATTCCCACAATTTTAGGTTTCAAAATTTTTCTAGATCTACGACTGGGTTAAGTAGACTCCCATATAAACATTGTTTCTTTTCGTAACAGCCTCTTTAGAATATTTATCATTGTGAAATAAGAGTTCCTCTGTTTGTTAAATTCAAGCCATAGAGAAGTATGTCAACATCCTCCAATTTTGAGAGGTTTGTGCTGCGAAGATTTATATGTGTACTCTTTATTTTTCTCTTTCTGCCAATTGCTTTTATCAACTACCATCTCTGGCTTCTACACACCATTAAATGGGTGTGTATTTGTGGTATACTAGTGTACTTCAACAACTACAACATCTTCATTCCTTCCTTCCTGAAAAGAGCACTATGCAGTCTCATTGATCAGTCCCAACCCTTGATATCTAGAATTATGCAACCTTACTCTCTTGTCACCTTCTCCTATGCACTCCATAATCTCAAGAAACAATCCTTGAGCTTAATTTCTTGAACTGCACAACTACACAAGATGTAGCCTTTATCCCTTGAAAACTATGTAGTGAGAAACCTCAAACCTCAAGCTGTAAGCCTACCTCCTTGAGCCCCTCAACTACAAAGTTGTCTTGCCCTGGCATGCCTGGACTATACATTGCACAGTCTTAAGGCTCAGTCGTGGCCTTGGACTCTTATGTTGCACAACTTCACAATCATTGAACCAATCTCTTAGCCTAATACACAGTTCCAGCTCAGTTAATAGTTTTCAAGAAGCATGTTAGACTAGGGTTTTATCAGACCAATGTCTTCTTATCGTAAGTGGATTTCATTTGTAGGTATTTATTGCAGCGGCTACAACCGCCCTCCAAATTTTTGACTATGCTTCATTTTGGAGCCTTCCTTCTAAATAAAAACAACTCTTCTTGAATTGATCCAAGTACTTATGCTTTAATTGAACCTTGTCCCTTACTTTTTAGACTGTGTTTTCTTACTTGGCTTAATGTCTAACCAACAAACCAATATATTGACTTGATTTTCATCTAGTTTTGGGCTTGTCTTAGAGAATTATGTAATGTTTGAGGGTAACCAACCTTTCTCTCAAGAATTGCACAATCTAAGCTGACAGTGAGCCTTCAACTCAAGAATTGTGCAACACTAGATGGAAGGTAGCCTTGAGCTGGGAAATTATGCAGAACATGAGAGGAAACTAAGAGACACTCAACCCATAAATTGTGTAGAAGCCTTTTTGCTCAGAATATGCTCAATGCATGAACTAGAGAGTTGCTTCGTTCCTCCAAAAACTATGGAATCTCTCTGAGAAATGCATTACAATTTTTCTCGAAAAATAAAACAAGAAAAAAATGAAAAAAAGAATCCCTAAAAGATAAGGATATATTTTTAGTAATCTGAGGAGGAACTTGAGCTATCTTGGAAATTTCTGCCAAGTGTCGCTTTTTCCTTAATTAGTGGCATACACGTCATAAACCCTAAATTGAACAAATATATATAATATATGCTTCCATATTTCATTTTCACATTAAATTTGGGAGATTTTGTATTCTCAATGAGATCAAGGAACCTTTGGTGTGACCATTGTCGCTTTTCATGGTAAGTTTTTCTTCTCTAGTCATTTGCTGCTTTTTCTGTCGCTTTCTTCGTTTAGCTTGTGAGAGTTTTTTTTTTCACTTGTTTATTTGAATGAATGATGGTGTTTTAACTTGTTTTAGCTTCTAGATGCATTATTTCATGTTTTATATTTCATTTCCCAAGTTTCACATGTATTTCCCATTTCTGCACCAACGGTCGCCTTTGTGGCGACTCTCTTCACATGCTTCATTTTCCTTCAGTTTGATTGATTCCTACAATTGTTTTATTTGCATCCATTATCACTTAGTTAAATCTGCACTTAGCATTACATCATCATTTAGATCTACTCGATTTCACATTACCATTGGCAGATATGGGCTCCCCTTTCCTGAATATTGTATTTCCTAGCATGCACTGCACATTCTGGGAGCTCAAGGCCTCTGCCTTGGCTTATGGAATTGCATGGAGGTTGTCTTGACCTAGCTCCAACTATGCACTACATAGTTCTAAGAGGTAGCCTCCTATCTAGTCCACTAAAAGTGTGCAATGCACTGTCTCTCCCAACCCTTTACCTAAACTGAACTACACATTGAGTCATTCTAGTCAGCAAGCCTCCCAACTAAATGTTGGGACCGCACAATGCACATTTCCAATAGGTAGTCAATGACCCCTATGAGAAATAATTACGTAATATGTCTGATAATGAGCCCATTTTTTCTTTGTCTTGTCCTTATGTTTTCTTGTCTTTTAACTTGACATTTTCTTGCCATGAGTGTCCTCTCTATCCAACAAGTACAACAGTTGGTGAGGATCTCTCTAGTAGTTACAACAAAAGTGGCATCCAAGTGAGTTACATCAAATGAAACCTTCGAGATAAGTATTGGGGATGAAATTAAGCTTATATCGGTTAATCTACCAATCTATGAAGACACTCTTCTATTCACTGAGAAGGGTACAACATTCACATGACAACAAATCAAAGATTCTTTTATAGAGGACTTCAAGGAAGGCTTAGCGGACTAACAGGTATATATCAATATCTAGTAGTTAGCCTTATAGAAGGTTGCATTCAGGTACACCACTTTTCAATGTGCATACATTATCACTTCAATTGTCTCACATAGATCAAGAGACTATGACATTGAGCAGTGCCACTGAGATAGAGCTTTCCACTTTCAGGGAAAAGAAATTTTAGCAGGTGTATCATTTACTCAAGCCACTAAGGCATGTGGACAAAATTTTCTATGTGACCCATAGCCATGTGAACACGAGGGATATAGTGAAGAATTGGGTGAAATATTCATTGAATTTTAGACAAACACCCAATCATGTTTACATGAAAAATTCTCTCATGAAGGCTTGTCAGTTATTGATCATATTTGCGTGCAGAATATATGGTCAAGAGAAAACAAAAACCTTTTCTAAAGGTTGGGTAGTATTACTAGACTAGTTGGTGAGTGATGTAAGGCAATCCAACTTGTTGGACTTGTTGTCTCATCAATTGAAAACCCATGTGGCTAAGGCTCAAAATATTCCCAAGGATTAGCAAGAGAGATTCTAGATGT
This sequence comes from Pinus taeda, assembly GCA_000404065.3. NCBI lineage: Eukaryota > Viridiplantae > Streptophyta > Pinopsida > Pinales > Pinaceae > Pinus > Pinus taeda. The sequence continues at coordinate 44,362 of APFE030430372.1, read as the reverse complement.
CCACATACTTACTAGATGCAATTTGTGCTCAACACCAATTTTATAGAATGAGATGAACATCGACACTAAAATATATTGTCGTCAATGTATATTTCAAGTTGTTTTATGACTGTAGCTACTGAGGAGTAATGGAAATGCTAACTGACCATTCCATAATACCATTGTACAAGCTTATCTTTGAGCATGATCCACCTTACATGTACTTTGAAGCAATGGAGGCGATACTTAACATTGGAGATTGGTATGCCTCACCAAGAGGCACCTTTGTTGAAGTGTTTAGTGGAGAGAAACCTTTGCATGTTCTACCAAGGTATGCCATGGATAACGTGATCATGCAAGAAGTCTCATATAACCTCTCCATAAGGTTATCAATAGGACTTCATAGGAAGAAGAAAGTTCCATGGTTTTCTCTTCTTTTGCGGATCAGATTGTACAAGATTACGAGATTGAAAGATGTAGAATTTGAGTTAAGGAGATATTGAAATCTGATTTTGGAACCAAAGACTTTATCCTATATGATCCCCATAGTATTTGCAGGAACCACTGTGCGACAATGTGTTATCCATGGACCCATGGGAAATTTCACTCATACGAGGAGGATCCTTGGAGGTACTATTGCAATGCCTCCAAACTCCACGAGACGATCAATATAGCAACATCTTCAAAGAATGCTCTGCAGGTAACAACATCTCAGGAAGAAACACCAACAATGACAGTGAGCATAAAAATAGTGCAGGACAAGGGAAAGAGGAAGGTTGTTGAAGATCCAAAGGTAGAGAAAAGTTGTAAGATGAAGGTAGACACCCTTTTGGGGAAACTATCTTTTGCAGCAGATGTAAAGAAGGAGAAACATAGAAAGAGAGCAAAGAGAAGGAAGAAAGAAAATCAATAGCTGCATGAAGAAGAATTGAAATTGAAAACGATAGAGAAGAAGTTGAAGGAAGAGAAGGAGATGAGAAGGAAACAAAGAGAAGAGAAGAAAAAATAGGAGGAATAAGAAATGTAGGGCACAATGATGGAGAAAAAAATAACTATATAGGTTGAGGAGTTGGAACAACTAGTAGTTGATGAGGACAATCAACAAATGAAGGATCAAGAGCTTTCTTAGCATATTGAAAATTTGATTGAAGTGATAGGCACACATTTGAAACAGGAGCAACATAATGAAGACACTGAACTTATGGCAAGAGCACCCAAGGTCATCTCTCAGTCTCCACCACCTCCAGTGATATAAAGATTCCTCACCAAGCAAGGAAACACTTTTATCCTTGATGATGATTCGGTCATGGATTTGTATAGTATATCATTTGATGCATTACAGAAGAGGATTGTACAGGTGCAGAGGAAGAACTCTTTAGCTAATCACGCATCACCTGCATTCATGAAGGAAGGTGTGATAATGTCAAACACAAGAAAACATCCAACTACCCTTGCCAATGCCAACATGTCCTATTCAGGAGACATAAGCTCAAATGTTAAGTTCCTGTTGGATGAGAATGAACAACTGAGAAAGAACTTGTGGGTTTTCAGGCTAGAGGAAGAATGACTCAGAGAGAAGAATGCACTTTTGGCAATGGGGGAGATGGGGAAAGTGATACTTGTTAAAGTATCAACACTTGGGAGTACGATGTGGAACCTCTATGACGTAATTCTCATGTGCATAAAGTCATTTTCCTTGTGCATGATCTACAGTAGTAGAGAAAAGAGTTTGTTCAAACTCTCAAGAATTCACATGCTTCCTTTCCCAAGTGAAAGAGTGGAAGACACAATATAAGGGGACCCCGTTTCACTTCACTAAGAAGATGAAGCCATAGCCAGAGATGGGGAAAGAAAATGTCCAAACATTGGTCCAAAACTATGAGAAGCTCATGTCATTCATCAGTAGCATACAAGCTTCATATGCACCATTGTACAATAGTTTGGATGTCATGGTTGGAACACATAGTATCACATTAATTGGTTCCCTACCGAGGCTAACCCAAAGAACCAAGTCTGGCTAGATATCGATGAGTACATTGAGCAACTAGAAGATAGGTCACTAGGGAAGACTTAGAGTTGAGTGCACATAACATAAAAAAGTAGATTGGTGGTCCTGTCATGGTCAACAACATGTTGCACATGCTTTAGAATTATTTGGACACAGGTTCTAAGACCATATACCCAGATGTTATGGATGCAAGCGTCCGCTATCAGAAAGACATCATCAAGCAGGTTGGAGACATCATCATGTAGTACCAAGCTTGGCATCAATATGTAATCGAGAAGCACCAAGTTGAGGTAGTCGTGTTGGTATTTACCAAAACTTCATAGTCATAATGTTTTGTCTTGTTAGGTTGTGTCTAGCATATTCCGTCTCACATGAGTAAATGTGGAAAATGTAATATTATTTGTAAATATGTTGTAAGTTAAATTCCAAGTTTTATTAGTGGATTGTAAAAGGACATCATATTATGTAATGAGTTATTTGTAAATAATTTGAAGAGTCATGAGGAATTCAAAGAGTCACAAAGGGAAATGTCAAGGGTCACCCTGCCCTTTGTTATAAATAGAACCTCAGAACCCATAGAACGGAATTTTGGGAGCCAATATTATGGCTAGGCTTAGGCTTAGAAAAGGGTTGGGAGTATTGTGATGAGCGTTGGCTTCTCCATAACAGAGAGTGAGCATACTTCTTTGGAGGGGGAGGTCTTCTTGACTGTAATGTTCCATTGTTGGGGCTAGTCATCATCAATGGTGTATGTATGGATGAAAATTTCACTTATAATAATAATATCAGAGCCAACATGCTTTCATGAATATGTTATTATTGTAGAACATAGTTATCGATGAAACAAGAACTATTATGTCAAAATGGGTACTCGAGCCAAAAAACCCCCAAAAAAACATGAAAAAATAACCCAAAAATGAAAATCGTTTATGCCAAAATGATTTTTTTGGGGTAAATTTTCAAAAAAAAATTCAAATGGAAGTAAAACCCTTTTTTTCTTAATGGATGAAAAAAACACCCTTAAAAAATTGTTTTTTCTGGAATAACAAAAAAAATTGGGTTACAATTTTCACATTTTTTAGCAATGGAGTTAAGGAGAAAATATTCGGACTTTGAAAAAACTGTAAAATAACAACAATTCTTGGACATGATGTTAAAGATAAAATATCATAGCTCAAATCTTGATAATTCCAACTATTTCCATCTATGTTGTTAAAGATAAAATATCTTGACTATAAAAAACCTTGAAATTCTAAATGTTTTCAACCATACCATTATAGATAAAATATCATAATTCATAAACATCTTAACATTTTGAAAATTTTCAACCTTGTAATTAAAAAACTTTAGTTTGTAACACATTTCAACCATGAAATTATGGACAAGTTATATGACTAAAACAATTTGTAAAAATGAACAAGTAAATGAAAGATTCATTATTCCAAGAGTAATTTTTATTTCAAAGGATAAAACTATAGCTCTTTTCAAATTTTAGCCTAAGACAAATTATCCTATTGTAAGAAAAACCTAAAAATCAACCATCAAAATGAAGTGTTCTTTTTAATGAGGCATTAAAATTTCAACAATTTTAAAACTATCATATACCAAATGATAACTATAAGTAATATCATGGAAATATCACTGTATAATTTAAAAAATCAACATTAATTTCTAAAATTTATTTACTTTTAATAAAAATATCAATTTTTGTAGATGGAATATCACATTAAAGCATATAATCTGAAGAACATAGAAATGATTGGTAACTTCATGTAAGATCATGGAAGTCAAAATATTTATTTCAAGTTACCATGCAAACTTCATTTACATAAAATGTCTTAGACATTTATTCAAAATCATCCATAGGATTTGGAACACCATCAAAATCTACATCTTCTTATGAATGACTGGATGCAGATGAATATGACCCACATTCTTCTCTTTCATCAACTAGAGCCCCATCTGAGTCAACATGCATGCCCACCATTTCAGGTTTCAAAAGTTTTCTAGATCTACAACTAGGTTCATCAGACTTCCATCTCAACACTATTCCTTCTAGTAGCAACTTCTTCAAAATATGTATGTCTTTAGGCAAAGAGTTCATCTCTTTCTTAAATTGAAGTCATAGACAAGTCTGTCAACATCCTCCAATTTTAATAGGTCTATGCGGGGATGATTTATTTTTGTACCCTTTCTTTTTCTCTTTCTATGAATTTTTATCAACTACCATCTATGGCTTGTATACACCATTGAATGTGTGGGTATTTGTGGCAAACCAATGTACCTCAATAGCCATAATATCTTCATTTTATTTAATGACTTTTATAACCTTCACAAACCAAAATGGATAGTCAAGTGGATCTTCGTCTACTAATATTGTTGTCATGCAATCCTCCTCAACGTTTTGCACATAACCCTCATAAAGGTATTCCATGTCTTCACGTTGTGCATGTGATCTTCTAGAACCAGTATATATTTTTCTTTCCTCTTCTTGTTGAGAATTAATAATGCCTTGAGATTGTTGTTGTTAAATAATGTGTCTTTCTTCCTATTCATTTTGCATATTTTGAGGCCAAATAAATGGAGTCTTCAGAAGTGTATATTCATTTCCTGATATTGGGATGATATCACTTTGATCATTGAAAAGAGACTCCCACCAAATTGAATCAACAACATCATAGTATTCATATGTATCTCTAATACATTTTTTTGTTTCTTCTAGACAATCAGAATAATTTATCTCTCCCTTATGCCTTCGTGCATTATTGAGTTAAGAAACTGATTGTAATAATATTATCTTTGATACAAATATTGGATGATCTAAAATGAACTTAAAAAATGCTAAGCTTGACGATGACTCCCATTTCGTAACAGTTGGATACTTCTTGACCCATATAACTATTTTTCCATTGATTTTTTTTAATATGGAATTGAAGGTAGAAGCTAATGTCCTTAAGTTGTTCAATGCCTTTCTCCTCACCATGCGATCCCAAAATAAACCTTCTTGTGTCAATAATCTCCTCCATCACATGAAAAATAGGCTCTGGAATATATGGTTTCTTAAAACATTCAATTAATGATGGAATGCTCCCAACATTCTTCCTCCTCAATGTTACTAGAAAATGACTAAACATCTGATCAATATGGTCATGAGGGTGGCCAACAAGAAGAAAACCAAACTTTACCTTATTAAAAATTCCCAATTGGACAAGCATGTTTAGATATCCAAAAAGAACTTAAATTTTATTTTCATGGCTTGTGTTGTCCAATTGCAGATACAGAACTTCAGGAAGAATACCATACCAATGTGTTGATGGTGCTAGACCTGCCAACATGTCAAGGGAATCTCCCCAGTAAGAACTCCCAATAAGACATTATACCATTTGGTATAGGAACCCCAACAGTGGGTCTTAGGATAATGGCTTGATCGCAGTGTCGCACAAAGTCAAGTAGAATAACACTATCAGTAGCAAGGGCATGACTGATGCAGTGAGTCAAGGAAGGTGCATGAGAGGTTCCAACACTTTGAAGGAGGAAGGATGTGAAGGTGAGTTCGAGGTTGAAAGGGATTAGTCCCAACTCAGCTAAGAACACACAACATGAAGGACATGCGCAAATTCCGGTGGAGCAGTCCACTTAGATGCGGTAGTCACATCATACAAGGTAAGATAACATGAACAACACTCACAAATCATTTTGATATGAGTGTGATGGTTTTTAAGAAAGGTTCAAGTGAAAGGTATGGATGACATCCGACAGAGTAGTCGACACAGATGGTGACAACATTAACAACATGTGCAAAAAATTAACAACAAGATTCATATAATTGCATGTGAATCGGTCCATACACAAGTACGTAAGTTAAATAACACATATCTTTAAAGCAACTAGAGAAGTCCAACTATAATAAAAACATATGCATGAAAATGTGTTGCCTCTTATCATAGAATACATCCATGTAAACATGCTAGCCGCAATAGTGGAACATTACAGCCACATCCACCTGCTGCTCCAAAGAGATGTACTAGCTCTATGGAACATTACAATAGGGTCCAAGCCTTCTTCAAAATAGTCTAAGTAGAAGCTTGGCTGACCAAAAGCCTTTACAATGAGTTATGAAGGACTATTTATAGCGAAGGGTGGGGTGACTATTAACATTACCTTTTGTGACCATTCAACTACCCTCATGACTCTTCACCTATTCTATGACTGTTACATGCACTATTGACACTTGAATTACACTTTACATGGCTCAACATTACAAGACACATGTACCCATGTGAATAATGGCTTGGACGAGCCAAACTAGACATCATTCAAACTTAGACAACCATAGAAGTCGAACTACTCGACATCCTCATGATGATAAGCAATGACACATTGATGCCAGGATTGGTAGTCCTTGAGAGTGTCTGTGTTTTGTTGTGACAACCGTCTAAAACCTGAACCTTGCCTCCATAGCATTTGGGTACATTCCTCAGGCTCCTCTGCCCAACTCATCTTTGAGCATGCACATCACTGTCTTTAGTGTGGCTGGACCAGCAACGTACTTGCACACAATGTCTGCACTAATAGGTAAGTTTGGGGTAATGGCAGTGCGCATCAACTCATCAAAGTATGAGTCATGCACCTATTGGACCTACTTCTTGGTCTTCGCCTGGGTGAGGGTCCCAACTAATGGGATCACATGAGTGTGTGCTATAACCTCCATCATTTTGAATACTCATGCATGGGAAGCTTGATGCTAGTGATGAGTTGCGGTAAGTCTTCACAGTTCTAGATCTGACTTCGGATACGTGCTTGTAGCTTGATCGCATTGGCCTTCAACATCCTTGGCAAGTGAAGCGGGGCTCCCTTGTACTTCATCATCCATGCTCGCATGTTATCAACAACAATATGTACGTTCTTCAAGATGCGTACTCCTCTTGCACATCACTACTGCCATTTGTGGAGATGAACTACTTCTTGATGCACGGTACCAAACTTGGAGTACAATGCTCACATAACTTTGCACAAGGACATACTTCATCTAGTATTGCATTCTTTTATTCAAATTGGGTGGACATTGTCATGAGGTATCCTCCCTTCTTGGCCACCTATAGTTCCTTAGCCATTCGCTCATTCTCAACTATGAGAAAATCAACACTTGAGATAGTGGCTTTGGCATACACTCTAGTTGTATTGGACAAGGAAACTAGATGCTCGTGCACATCAATCACGATCACTTGCTCTTCAAATTGTGCAAGGGATGTTTCATCCTCCAAAGTCAGTACTCTCTAAGACTTCACAACTCTATGATGAGATTGATCAAAGAAGATGTTGTGCATCTATGCTTCCAGTTGATCACCAAGTATCTCAGTGCCTCCTTATTTATTCAAGACTTGTTCATCATCGGGACATAATGAAGCAGGTGAGTCAACCTCTTTATGGTGAGGCATGAGGTGGGTATCTTGTCCAAACTCCTACTACTCCATGTCTGCATCCAACTATCCAAGCGCTTGTTCTATCTCATGAGCAAAGTCTTAGCCCCACGATGGTTCACCATGTTCGCCCGATGCCATCTCTTCAGATGAATCAACTAATTGTACAGTTGCTGCTTTGTCTCTCTACATGTGATGCACCCTCTGCTGAATATGCTATTGCTACGCTTCCTACTCCTGTTGGTGTAGCTCTTGTTCTTTTCGGAGTTTCTCCCTCAACTCATGCAACTCCTTCTCTGCTTCTTCCATTCTCTTCTTGTCCCTCTTCCTTCGCATGATTCGCTTGTCAGGTTGTTGCCTCTTCATCTAAATAGCCATAGCTGCTTGTTCTATGAGTGGATCTGTTGGAAAATTGCAGCTTTTCTCCTCCTCCATGCGGTCGACAATCTTACTCTTCCATTTTTCGAGCACAGGTGTGATTGGCTGTATTGCCTTTGCTGCTACTGCTACTACTACTACTTCTCATGCTCTTTGTGATGTTGCTTCATGTTGTTGTGCTAACCATTCTACGAAAAAAACAACCTATTCATTAGGTATGGAGGAATGATATAAATACCTCCATGAGCCTTCCTTGGCCCAATGAAATTCCCCATGGATCCAATTGAACTGAACTCTCATGATGTGATCCTTCATAATGCAATGTGGCTCATATGGGTTAAAGCTTCGAAGGTTGAATGGGTACCTCTTCATCTATTTAGCTTCGAAATCCACTTGCTTGATGGTACAAATATTGTATAGCTCAATCCGAAATGAAATATTGGGTCAAGGTGCCTTCTTATTCCACCACATCCTAGCTGTCAATCATGTTGAGATATGATACGATACTTCCTGCAAGCTGAGCATGTCCAAAGAAAACTTTGGCAGAACATGCCGAGGCTTCTCCACACTGAAGACTTGAATGAATGTGCCAGATGGTGAAGCATACCAATCTAGAATGCCTAACAATGCCTTCATCTCTTCTTCTAACATGCAGGTTGGATTATGTTTGAATATCAACCTATACACTAGGGTGACAAAATGGTTGGACAACCATATGATCACTCCTCTGAAGCTGCACTTAGACAATAACTTGAAATACATGTTCACAATAGTCTCCATGGGTGACCATGCCCACTCTAAGCCCATGAACCCATGTCAGGCATAGAATACATCTAGAATGTAGGTGGACATGTAAATCTCTGGATTCATGCCTTCAGGTGACTTTCGAGCTTTCGTGACTTTCTCCTTCAACTGATGAGTTGGTATGATGGACTAGTTACATGGTGTTCCTTCTCTAGCCAGTTGGTCCATCATGACCACCCAACTTTGAGGGACAGTCTTAGTGCTTGCTTGGCTACTCAGTCGACATGCAAACATGACCAAGTGCTACTATGACTTCCTCAATATCTTCTTCTTATAAATCTAATTGGGTGTCATCCTAAAACGAGCTAGCTCCTTTAACCAATCCTTTAGAATGTCTCTAGAGTGGCCTCTACTATTGGGAAAGCTGAACGAGGTATTCATTACAGTCATGGGCTCAATCATCTGATAAATATAATTGTAATCTTGTGCCTAGAAGGTTGCAAGATTTGTCCCACTAACACTACTCAAGTTCATCATCTTGGGGTCAATGTGAGAGACTATCTAGTGAATCATGTCCATGCATGGAAACGTGGGGTATTTGCATCCAACCCGGTACAAGTTGGACTTATGAATGTTCATGTACACCTGATGATCTTCAAGGTCTTCACCAACGGTGCCTACGAATGTCTCATTCACCTCTAGCCACTTTGGTTTGATGTCCTTCTCTAGATAGAACTTCGTATCTTCATAGATCGGAAAATCAGAGGATAACTGCTCAACTGCTGCTCCAGCTACCATACCATCAATATATTGAGATCCTTTTCTCTTGGAAGCCATTGAGACAGATGAGCCCTGAAAGATCTAGAAACAAGAAATAAGCATGGCAAGGAATATGTTAGTGAAAATAGAGTAAATCCCAGGAAGGACACAACACATACCTGGGAAATTGATGAGCAAGATTGAGAAAATTTTACTGGGAGGCTGAGCGATTGGTTGCCAGAACTATGCAAAAGATATTATGGGCTATCTGGGAGGCTATATTAGCTTCTGGATCTACAAAATGAAAAATCTAGTTGGGCAAATGGATGTTGGGATTGGAAATGCGCAATCCTAGATAGGAAGGACTGTTGGCCCAGGGAGAGTTTTATGCAATTTCTTGGGCCAAGCAGCCACTCTCCTCCAAGAATGCACAAAATAGTCCAGGAGGGTAGTGCTAGGCCATGATGTGCAAATCTGGAGAGGAAGGTGAGCCTTACTTCCTGATATTATGTAATGAAACCTTGGTGAAAGCAGAGATCAAGTCGAGGTTGGCCTGACTCACTGATGGGAAACTGAAAGCAAGTAAGTCAATGAAATGCATGGCATCACTAAGTTATAGCAGAAGTGATAAGCAGTGCATGCAAAACATGAATGGAGGATTCAACAAATAGATCAACAGGCGTGTGGGTGAGGTCATTCACCGGTTTGATGAACGTTTGTGCAAAGTACTTTCATGGATGCAACAGTGGTGAGATAGAAACAAAAACTAAAAAACATCTAGGACAAGCTAGAATACATGTAAATGAAAGAATACACTCAGAGAAATCAAGAAAACAACACTCACACAAGCGAATACACAAAAAGTGATAGAAATTCTTAAAAGAAAATTTGAGGCCACTTACCATGAATATTTGAGCTAGATGTGTCAAAGAGTCCTGGATTTGCTATGGGATTTCAAAGATCCAAGATCGATGTCAATGAATATGGTCTAATGCATCAAATAAATAAGTTTGGTCTCATGATGTGCATGCCACAAATCTAGAAAAAAGTGACACTTGGAGGGAAACTTCTAAAACAACTTTACATGTAACCCCTGGCTACCAAAAAAAACTGCCTTAATCATGGGATACCTTCTGTATGTTGTCTCTTGCTATTCTAGGAAGATCAAGTCATGCATGCATGCAAGTCAAGTTTCCTTGGCCCCGAGTGGAACTAGTCAACTAGACTATCCATTCATGTCAGTGTTCAACTGCTTGGGAAAAATGTGCATTCCTCACTGGGAGCGGGGTTGAATGCCTAGGAGGTTTGCACAATTTTTTGGTAGAGGAGCTCAATTCTACCAAAATTTGCACAAACCCTGGGCTGAACAGCCTACTACTGGGAAAATTTTCGCAAATCTTCCTAGGAGGGTTGACTGGTAGGATTGCACAATCCTGGAGCCCAGTAGGATGTCAGAGAGTATTGTCCAATTCCTCGAGGGAAGGTTATGTTCCCCCCAAGAATGCATAATTTTCAAGGGGAAGATGCTTAGCCTGTAGCTAGACCAAGTCCAAGTGAGTAGTCTATGAGGGGAATGGATCAATTGTGATCAACAGGTTTCCCTTGGGAGGAAAACACTAAAGCTTGAGTACTTGACAAAGCAAGAAAAAGTGTTGTGTAATGTTGATAGGGAGGCTCCAAAACAAGCTAAGGAAACATTTTACAGCGTGGTTGTAGCTGCTATAACACTTGGTGAAACCCTGGTGGAACTCCAGCTCTCTACATAGACCTTATTCATGAAAACAAAGTCTAACACCTCCGGAAGTACTGTTCAGTTTTTACCTCATCTTTGTTTGACACTCACTTGATTGTAATATGTAGCATATTCCAAGCCCTTGGATGATTGACACGAAAACATAGTTGTTTTGAGTGGGGTTAAGGGGTATATAGGTGTACAAGTTGTATATTCATGAGAGTTTTAGTTCCATCTCTGGTGTTGCTCCACCACCAGCAAGCCTAGACAGAACCTCGGTGTTGTCACATAGGAGCACAAGCATGCCAAGTCAGTAACCTGACAGATTTATTTGCATCACCTCGCTGCATAGGAAGCCTTTCTCTTCTTTCACCTTATTCATTTTTCATTTTGACTTCTTGACTTTTCATTTTTTTCATTTTCATTTTCACTCTACATAACACTTATTCATTTCAGAGGTAGAGGAGGGATCCTGACTTATTGAGTGTAGACGAGCTTGTTCCAATAGAGAATTAGTTTATTATACCTCTGACATACGTATTAAGGTTTCCCCCCTCACCTTACTCTACTTTACTAAGCTGACAAGGGTTAACCCAAAAACAATCGACTACAGAAGGCGACACTATTTAGTGTGAAAGCGTTGTGTTTTTACCAAGGTTCACTTTGAACAGTTCATATTTTGCTTTGACGTATCATGGACTAAAAGTACCAAGTTCATCACACAGAGGCCAGATAACAGATAACCAAGTAGTGATACTTGTACAAGCCCTATTTCACTTTACTCAGCTCATTTCAAGAGTCATACATGGTTTCATGCAAGGCAAACCTACGAACGAAAAAAAAAATGAACCAAAAAACATCAAAGAAAGGAAAAATCAGAAGCTAAAGTGAAATAAAAGTAGGTAATTGATCAAGTAAGCAATTAAACATGCAAACAAATCATATAAGCAAACCCGCATTCAAGAAAACAACTGAAATCAAACACTGCTCCTACTCCTATACTAACGGTGCATGGGCTTGATCACATGAAGTGATACTTCCAATGCAACCACTGGCACATTGGTAGACCCATGTTGTTGAAGGCTTGGTCTGCAAGCAACCCAGTGGTGAAAACCATAAAGTAAGAAAGCTATAACAATGAAAATAGCCACACTTCATGTTTCAAAGTGCCCAGGTGAAATAATTGAGTGAAGGAGCATGATGAAAAGTTCATGGACTTCTTATGGTGCTATGTCACACTATGTGCAACTTTAAAGCATAATCACACTCTTGACTATGACATGCAAGAAAACGAAAGAAACAAAGACAAATTGCATCATGAACAAGTGCTTGCAATGTAAGGCTCCTCCGAAACATGAAAAATATGATCGTTCAGTTTGAGTGGATGAAATGTGATCTTTGTGTTAGATGGATCTTCAATGCATACTGGTGAGTGATGAGGAGCCTTGGGTGATTAAACGATTTCATGATCAAAAGTGAGACTAACCTCAAGAGAGTGAGGGCTTGACATAACCATCAACTCGGGATGAAGTGCCTCGACAATCTTGGGTGTCTCAACTTCATCATCAGGTAGATCATCATACACTAGTCGCTTCGAAAGATCAACTATGATAAATTCGTGAGCGTGATCAAAATTGGAAGCAAATGTACCACCATCACCACAATCAGAAAAATCAATGAATTCTTCGACATCCTCATGACCAGATGAATCGAACAAAGCGGTAGATGAAAAGCGAACGAACTCATCCTATGTGCTTCCAAAAAATACAGATGAAGGATCAAGTGGATCTTCAATAAATAACTTATCATCTCCATTTTCGAGTGATGGAATAACATATGGTGAGTCCTGCGAGTGGTCAACAATGGGTGCATCCGTGGATGACGACACACATGAAAAATAATTGATGGAAATTTCACTAAAGAGGCTACGAAAGAAGGGAGGGGGCTCGGATGGAAGGGAGTCATCCTTCGCCGATTTTTGTTGCTCAAGCAACCACTCATATGCTTCATGAATGACAGTTCATGTTGGTTATGCAACACCAACTCCGTTAGTGGGTTTTTCATTCACAAAATGTGAAGAGTCTGGAATGGATGAATGTAAGATAGCATCATCCAAAGGAACATCTGAGTGGAAAGATGGAGGTTGAAGGAAAGAATGGATATGAGAACTCGAAGGAATCACAACCAAATCTGTGTGAAAATGGAAGTAGTGATGTTGGGAGAGTGTGAAGGATGAACAGGTGTACAAACATGATCCCCTGCATCACTGGGCGATGGTGGAACTGCTCAATGAGAGGGAGGCGAACAATCTGTTTAGACGGTGCTTGCTCCTGCATGAGATTGTGCGGTTCCATCCATGAGGAAGGTTGAGTGAGGCTTGATCTCAAGCTTTCTCTTGGGATGGGAAAATTTCTTAAGATGGTACTCAAATTGCTCAGAGAGATAAGGAAACTTCATCTGTCTCCTCGGAGCTTGAAACTGCAAGTCATAGAAGCGCTGCGAAAAATCAATAATGGATTCATGCGGAACCCTCCATTGCAGTAAAAATTTCCAGTCGAGATGTTTTGGATCAAAATGATAGAACATGTCTTTAGTAATATCATAGAAGTGGTCAAATGAGTGCACAATGTTAGCCCGTAAGTTGAACATGCAATGAAATGGAGATTCGCGAAGTGTGTATGCAAGTATAAAACCTCCCTATTTGTTAGAAAACCCATATTCCTCATGAATCATGAGAATAAAGTTATGTAAGTGCTCAGGTCAGGCCACTTCGGCTTCATCGTCATACATGTGAGTGGACAACAGATCGAAAAGCATCCCCGAGATGGAGACATCTTCACGATTCAAAAAAAACCTTAAAGGAAGAAGAATGCAAGACTCTGTGAAATATATGCAAACGTTCAAAACTGGATGAGAGGACAATGCTTGTCATCAGGTCCTGCTTCTAGCAGCAAAAATGTTAACAGTGCTGGACCCGCCAACATGTCAAGGTGATCTGCCCGATAAGAAGTCCCAATTAGAGCTTAGATTGATTGGTGTCGGAATCCCAACAGTGGGTCATAACGTAATGCCTTTACCATAGTGTCACATAGAGGCAAGTAGAAAAAAGTAAATACCATTTCGAGTGACACTTTAGAGTAAAAAAAAGAAACGAAAAAAAATAGGTACCCCACAAAAAGGGAAGGGTCCCCACCAAGTAGGGATAGTAGAGTCAGAGTCTTCATTACTCTGTCAGCACCAAAGGTGTGATTGATGTAGTGATTCAAGGAAGGTGTATGAGACTGTCAAACACTTCGAAGGGGAAAGGAGGTGAAGGTGAGTTCCAAGATGAAAGGGATCAGTCCCAACTAGTCTAGGAACACACAACACAAAGGACATGCACAATTTCTAGTAGACCAGTCCACTCGAATGCGGAAGTCACATCATACAAGGTAAGATAACTCAAGTAACACTCATAGATTAGTCCGAGACGAATGTGATGATTGTTATACAAAGGGTCAAGTGAAAGGTCTGCCTGATGTCTGGTAGAGTAGTTGGCACAGATGGTAATAGAATTAACAACATATGCAACAAATTAACAATAAAATTCATATAATTGCATGTGAATCAGTTCATACACAAGTACGTAAGTTGAACAAAACATATTGTTAAAGCAGCGAGAGAAGTCCAAATACAATAACAACATATGCATGAAAATGTGCTAGCTCTTATTATATAAGAAGTGTAGGTCACAATCATATAATACATCCATGTAAACCTACTAGCCCCAACAATGGAAAGTTACAACCACATCTTCCTAGTCCTCCAAAGAGATGTACAAGCTCCGTGTAGTGGAGAAGCCAAAGCACATTAAACTACTATATAATCCTTCTTTAAAATAGTTTATGTAGAAGCTTGGTTGACCAAAACCCTTTACAATGAGTTATGAGGGACTTTTTATAAAATAGGGTGGGGTGACACTTCACATTCCCCTTTGTGACCATTCAACTACCCTCGTGACTCTAAACCTACTCTATGACTGTTACATCCACTCTTGACACTTCACTTACACTTTACATGACTGAACATTACAATGCACATGTACCCATGTGAACAATGGCTTGGGCAAGCCAAAATAGATATCATTCGAACTTAGACAACCATAGAAGTTGAACAACTCGACATCCTCATGCTAGTCAATAATGACATACTAATGCCAAGATTGGTAGTCCTTGAGAGTGTCTGTGTGGTCTCTTGTGACATCTGTCTAAAACCTAAAGCTTGCCACCATAGCATCTAGGTACACTACTTAGGCTCCTCTGTCCAACGCATCTATGATCATACACATCATTATCTTTAGTGTGGCCAGACCAGCAACGTACTTGTGCATGATGTTTTCACTAATAGGTAAGTCTAGGATGGTGGCAGTGTGCATCAACGCGTTGAAGTACGAGTCAAGATCCTATTGGACATGATTCTTGGTCTTCACTTGGGTGAGGGTCCCAAGCGATGGGATCTCATGAGTGTGCACTATAACCTCCATGCTTATGAATACTTCTACATTGGAAGCATGTATGCTAGTGATGAGTTCCATTATGTCTCCATAGATCTGGATCTGACTATGCATACATGCTTGTAGCTCGACCGCATTGGCCTTCATCATCTTTGGCAAGTGAAGTGACCCTCCCTTGTACTTCATCATCCATGCTTGCATTTTATCAACAATAGTATGTATGTTCTTCAAGATGCGTACTCTTCTTGCACATTGATGCTACCATCCGTGGAGATAAACGACAACTTGATGCACGGTACCAAACTTGGAGTACAATGCTCGCATAGTTGTGTCCAAGGACAATACTTCATCTAGTATTGCCTTATTTAGCTCAACTCGAGCGGACATTGTCAATAAGTCTCCTCCCTACTTGTCCACCTGTAGTTCCTTCGTCGTTCGATCATTCGCCTCTATGAGAAAATGAACACTTGAGCTAGTGGCTATGGCATACACTCTAATTGCATCAACTAACATAGCTGGATGCGTATGCACATTACTCATGATCACTTTCTCTTCAAATTTCATAAGGGATGTTTGGTCCTCTAGAGTTGGTACTATCAAAGACTTCACAACTCTATGATGAGATTCGTTAAAGGAGATGTTGTGCATATCTGCTTCCAGTTGATCGCCAAGGATCTCATTACCTCCTTGGTCACTCAAGACTTTCTCATCATTGGGACACAATGAAGTGGGTGAGTCAGCCTCTTTTTTGTGAGGTATGAGGTTAGTATCCTGTTCCAACTCCTACTGCTCGTCCAAGTGCCTGTTTTATCTTGTGAGAAAAGTCTTGGCACGATGATGGTTCACCCTGTTCACTTGATGCCAGTTGTTCATATGAATCAACTACTTGTATAGGTGTTGCTTCATCTATCTGCACATGATGCACCCTCTGTTGAATTTGGTCCTGCTGTGCTTCCTGCTCCTATTGGCGTAACTCTTGTTCTTTCTGGAGTTGCTCCCTCAGCTCATGCAACTCCTTCTCTACTTCTTCCATTCTCTTCTTATCCCTTTATCTTCATGTTATTTTCATGTCATGTTGCTACCTCTTCACCTAAATAGACATAAGTACTTGTTCTACAAGTGGATCTACTTGAAACTTGTAGCCTTGCTCCTCCTCCATGTGGTCATCAATCTTCCTCTTCCCTTTTTTGCGCACAAGTATGCTTGGCTCTACTGCCTCTGATGTTGTTTCTACTACTGCTACTTTTGCTGCTCTCCATGATGCTGCTTCATGTTGATGTGCTAACCATTCTAGAGAAAAACTGACTTGTTCATTGGGTTTGGAGGAATGATAGAGATACCTGCATGAGTATTCCTCAGCCCAATGTAATGCCCTATTGATCCAATTGAACTAAGCTCTCATGCAGTGATCCCTCACAATGCAATGTGGGTCATATGAGTTGAAGATTTGGAGGTCGAACAAGTACTTCCTCATCTATTTAGCTTTTACAACTACTTTCTTGACGCTCTGAATCTCATATAGACCTATCCACAATGGAGGAGTGGGCCAAGGTGCCTTTTTCTTTTGGTACACCCTAGCTGTCAATCCTATTGAGATATGATACACTACTTCCTACATGATAAGCACATCCAAAGCAAAATTTGGCAGAACATGTAGAGACTTCTCCACACTGAACACTCAGATGAATGTGCCAAATCGTGAGGCATACCAATCTGCAATGCCTAACAATTCCTTCATCATGTCTTTTGACATGCAGGGTGGATCATGTTCGAATATCAACTTGTACACTAGGGTGAAAAAATGGTTGGACAACTATATGATCACTCCTCTCAACCTACACTCAAACGATAACTTGAAATACGTGTTGACATTAGTCATTGCTGGTGACCATGCCCACTCTAAGCTGAGGAACTCATGTCGGGCATAGACTCCATCCATAATGTAGGAGGACGTGTAAATCTCTACATGTATGCCTTCAGGTGATTGTTGAGCCTTCGTGACTTACTCCTTCAGCTGATGCACCAATATGTCGGACCAGTTGCATGATCTTCCTTCTCTAGCTAGTTGGTCCAGTGCAACCACCTGAATCTAAGGGAAGGTCTCAGTTCTTGCTTGGCAACTCATTTGACATGCAAACATGACCAAGTATTGGTATGCCTTCCTGAAAATATTTGTCTTATAAATCTGATTGGTGTCATCCTGAAACGAGCTGGCTCCTTTACCCAATCCTTCAAAATGCCTTTGGAGTTTTTCCTTTGTTAGGCAAGATGAACAAGGGAGTCATGATAGTCACGGGCTTGGTCATCTGATACATCTCATCATAATATCGTGCCCAAAAGGTTGCAAGCTTCATCCCACTGACACTGCTCAAGGTCATTGTCTCGGGGTCAGTGTGAGAGACTATCTAGTGAATCATGTTTGCACATGGAAACACGTGGTATTTGCATGCAATCTTGTACAAGCTAAACTTATGAATATTCACGAACACCTAAGGGCCTTCAAGGTCTTTCCCTAAAGTACCTGCGAATGTTTCATTCACCTCTTGCCATTTCAGTTTGATGTCATTGTCTAGATACAACTTCGTCTCTTCATAGATCAAAGAACTAGAGGACACCTACTCAATTGTGCTTAGCTACCATACCATCAGCGTCTTGAGACCCTTTTCTCTTGGAAAACATTGAGACATATGAAAACCTAAAATATTTGGAAATAAGAAGCATGCATGGGAAGAAACATGTGAGTGAAAACAAAGAAAATCCGAGGAAGGACACAAGACATGCCTGGGAAACAGATGAGCAATATTGCACAAATTTCACTTGGAGGCTGAGCGAATAGCTACCAAAATTACACAAAAGGAAGTGTAGGCTATCTGGGAGGCTAGACTGGATATTGGATCTATGAAATGTGTAAACTAGTTCAGAAATTGCTGTTGGGATTGCGCAATGTGAAATCCAAGCTGGGAAGGATTATTGGCTCAGGGACAGATTTGCGTAATTTCTTGGGCCATGTAATCACTGTCCTCCAGGAATCCACAAAACAATCTAAAAGGCTAGTACTAGGCCAGAATGGACAAATTTGGAGAGGAAGGTGAGCCTCCCTCCCCTAGATTGCGCAACACAACCTTGGTGAAAGAAAAGATTGGGCCAAGGTTGGCCTGACTTGCCAATGGGAAACTAAAAGAAAGTAAGTTGATGAAATGCATGGTGACACTAATTGATAGCGGAAGTGATAAATAGTACTTGCCAATCGGCAACTAAAAGAAAGTAAGTTGATGAAATGCATGGTGACACTAATTGATAGCGGAAGTGATAAATAATGCATGTAAAACATGAACGGAAGATTCAACAAACAAATCAACATGCATGTGGGTGAGGTCATTTGTCGGTTGGGTGAATGTTCATTCAAAATAGTTTCATGGATGCAAAATCAATGAGATAGAAAAGAAAATTGAAACAGAGATAGGAAAAGCTAGAATACATGTGAATGATAGTAGTCGCTCAAAGAAATCAAGAAAACAATGCTCACACAAGTGAATACACAAAAAATGCCAGAAATGTTGAAAAAGACAAGTTGAGGCCACTTACCCATGAATAGATGAGCCAGATGTGTCGAAGATTCTTGGACGTGCTTTGAGATATCAGAGCTCCAAGATCAATGTGAATTAGTGAGCTCTAATGTGTTGAATAAATAAGTTTGGTGTCATGATGCACATGCCACAAATCTAGGAAAAAGTGACACTTGGAAGGAAACTTCTAAAACAACTTTGCACGTAACCGCTGGCAATGAGCCTCATAAATGGGTAATTATATGGGCTCATTTTACCTCCAAACCTAGTCAAATCAACCATTCTATTAGCTTATTGTATGATTTTATGATTATATTAATGCTTATGGAGTGAGTTGAGTTAGTTATGATTATATGTGGTCTAACATGTGTTCAATGTAGATTATTAATGAATTTTGAGGTCAAAGTCCTGGATCCAGTGGACAAATGGCAACAATAACTTGAAGTGGACAAAGAAGAGGACTTATAGGAGGGAATTCCCCTCATTTATTACTCCTCACTTCAAATTCCCCTTCATTCAGCTCAGAGTATAAGAAGTCAAATCATGAACTAGAAGGCAGCCGAGCAAGTGGAGGATGATTGATGATTATCTCGAGTTTTGGGAGCCAAGCCTCCCTAATTTTAACGAAGCTGTCTGTAGCTTCATTTGTATAAGTAGAGAGGCCTAGGTCCTCACTATAGTTAGATTTTTGTTGGATTTTTTCTTATGTAAACTCTGCTCAACTTCGAGCTTATGATTTTGTGATAGTTTCATGTAATCTTGCTATTGTTTTGGAAATAAAGATGGAATCCATTTTGAGTTAGCATTGAGTTACCTTAGAGATCTAAAGCTCTTGTTTTAGGGCCCAATCCAAGTAGCCAAGCTCGTCTTTACTTGTATTTGTATGTTTATTTCAGTTTGTAGATTAGGTTGTTGTTAGATGTATTTCTTTTATGGTTAAGAATAGGTTGCTTTTGATGATTCAGTGGACTGCTTCCATTTCTGCTCTCTATAGCAAGTTAAGCAGTGATAAAAAGGAAGATTCAAAAGGCTAGAAATAGTGCCATGGCCTCTCTTCCTCCCTTTGGGACCATGATTTGAGGCAAAGACCCTCTTGCTTCCACAAAAGCAGAGATTTTCCTCATTCATAGGACTTCTAGTGTTTACAACTTTTTAGTAGGTTAATAGTCTAGTTTTTCTTTTCTTCAGATCTTCTTCATCATTCTTACTTCTTTATTTGTAGTAGTCTTCTTTCATGCTCCCTTTCTTGTAACACTTCTTAGATTTTCCTTTCATAGATCATAGTTTGGACTACTTTGATGCAAAACTGTGTTTTTCTAGATGCACTTATTTCATTACTTGCCTAATCTTATTAGTTGACTGTCACTTCCTTTATAGTAGATCTCTCCTTGTAGTAGGCTAGCTTATCATTCATCCCATCCTCCACTTGATCCATGCCATACAGATTGCCCAAGTCTCATGTTAATTCTTCCTTAGTTTCTTGCATTTTCCATAGAACTTCTTCCTCTCTCCTTAAGCAAACCCAATCATCTTTCTCTCTCCTGGTGATTCTTGGTAGACCATAGATGCCCTAACACCTCATTCCAACTTTCATCCATCTTTTCCACCCTCACTCACACCCTAAAAATAGTGAAAACTACTCTCGACCTCCTCCTGTAGGCGTCCTGTAGTTTGTTGTTTTCCTCCCATAGATTTCCTGTGTCCTTCTGTAGATTTTCTTCTAGGCTTTATTTTGAAGGTTGAGTGTGGGAAAATCCTCCAAAAGCCCACCTGAGACCTTCTAGGACCCATCTACACCATCCTACGACCTCTCAAGTCCTAAAACCACACTCCAATGCCACCTATTCACTACCACATTCACACACAATAAATTACATGCATGTTAAATTCACATAAAAATACATAAAAATCCAAAAAAGATGTTTTTTGCTTATTTACTTCCTGAAATAGCTTAGTTAGATTTTGTTCACTTCCTTGAGTAGGTAATGGCATTCCTTTCCTGGTTTTCATAGTGCTTTCTACAAAAGTAGGATTAGTTGGTTAAGTAGGCTTTACTAGGTTTTCTTTACATTTCAGTCTTTCTCCTTTCTGCGGTTAGAGTAGCATCTGGAATCCATAGAAGTTGGCTTGAGCTCCTAGTGATCTTCTGTTGGCTGACCAAGTGATGACCTGCAGTAAGAACTAGTACTTGTGCATACAACACCAATTCTTCCAAGTTTGTTAAGAACTACCGGGGTTATAAGAGTTAAGTAGGTAGCCCAGGAGTTACAACATTATTGTTGCAATAATAGTTTTCACCACTTTTTCGTGCCATTTTCAGGGAAGCATCAGAGTATTCTGTGATTACTGCTTTCTTCTATTTTCTATTGCAACATTATGCTAATAGTTTATTTCAGTAAAAGTAGACTAGTCATTTCCCTTCATTCAAGTTCTACATTTCCTTCCTTTCCTCTTCAATTCTGCAAATTTCATTTGAGCAAGTTCATTTGAGCTAGTTGAAATTTGTTTTGTTCAATCAATTTCTACTTCTGCAGGTACTATCAATGTGGGGAAAAAGAAACAAAAACCAACCAAAAAATATTTCCTTTCATGCCTTGTAGGAATAGAGATTACTCGAGAAAAATTTTGCCCAACAGCCCCACTACCTCACATAGCCAACCTTCTCTCTTCTTTGGTGGCTGTGACCAAGAAGAACCCTTAGGTGAATAGTAAGACATATTTGAAGAACCTATAGGGGAAGAAGAAGAAGAAAACATTCCTTTGGACCCAATAGTTGAACACAAAAACGCTAGGGGGAGTGGAGAGAGAATAGAGGGTACCTTTCCCATTGGGGAAACCAATGGGGACACCAAAATGAAGAATATAAGCCCTTTCACCCTACCTCATTTCCATGGTCTAACTACAGGATATCTTGACACCTTTTTTTTCGAGTTTGTTGTTATCTGTCGAACCTATGACTATGCAAAGGATGAGCAAAAGTTGAAACTGTTCCCTTCTACTCTCAAGGATGCATCACTACACTAGTTCATGGGATTACATGGAAATAGCATCACAACTTGGGCTCAGATGCAACAAGCCTTGAACAACAAGTATCGAAACTATTGTAGGTCAAAAGATACTAAAGAAGAAATTTTCTGAATGACTATAGGAAGTGATGAGTCCCTAGAAGACTATGAAGAGATGTTTAAGCTCAGTTACAAAAGGGATAGGTGTACACTTGACCCTGAGTCTCTGAAGCTAGTCCTGCTCTGGGGAATTTTGGAAGATCTTTTACACACCCTCCATCTACTGGTTGGAGGAGACATCTACCAACTGTACTATAAGGACATAAAGACTATTTTAGAAACCATTCTAGAGCAACCAGAAAGAAAGGTAGGGGGAATCAACCCATAGCTAGTACCTCTTCCTCTAAATCATCCATTAAAGGAGAAATTGGAAACATCCTGGAAGAATTTGAGAGTCAGATGTTGCAACCTCTTGCCATGGATACCTTACATATCAAAAGGAAACAAGAGGAAGCAGAGAGGGATTTGGCCTATTTTTGCACTAGATGCACCAGGAGGCATCCTAGGAATGAATGCCCATTGAACTCTATAGAGGTTTCTTCAGTCTCTGAAGAAAATCACTCTACAAATAAGTTCCCTTCCTTACCCGGACTTAAATTTGTATATCAATGGGCTGTGGGAGTCATTGAACAACTCTATTACATAAACCAAAGGAGGCTGCATGGACCTAGACCATACCAGTAGGGGACGCAAGGGACATCTCAGGCATACTACAACCCAAACCAAGTCACTACCATACCTTCTTTGGGCCCCCCTACTCATCCTTCTTGGTCCACACATCCTCCTTGGTCCTTCACATGTCAATATCATGCCCAACTAGCCACCCATTCATTTCAATCCTATGCTTAGCCACAACCTTAGTGGAATGTGTTAGAGTCGGTTTTGTCAGTCCTCCGCCAGAGATCAAAACTCTTTTTGCAATTCATTTGTAGGTGTCTCACTCGACTCACTTCATTGCATTTTGCTAGGGGCATGCCATTGTCTAACAGAAGAGTTTGGTGTTCTTGTTTCCCACATGCTTGTACCTACCCAGGCTACTCAAAATTTCTCTGTGTTCATCAAAGTTCATTTCAATCATTCATAGTCATTATGCTATTTTGGTCAAAAAGAGTTATTTTCAGAGTCTAGGTCTAGTGGTTGGTCTTCAAACATGTCGAATAATGCCCGCAGGCCATGAGGATGGTTTTCGAAGAGGTTCCTAGTTTAAAATCTCATCATCAAACACATTTGAGGACATTTCTTGTTCAAAACTCTGTTTTGAATAAGAAATTATCGAATTCATTTTTTGTAATAATCATGTATTTTTTCCTCCATGGAGTTTTTAAAGCAAGCTTTGGTTTTCCCTTGCCAAACATCAATGCCAACATCCCTATAAAAAACAACCAAGTTCATCAGCTCAAAACTCAGAAAATCAATGAGACAGCCAAAAGACAGAGTTTCATTAAAAGAAAAAGTACCATAGTCAAAAACATTATGAAGTGGGATTTTGAAGAAGTAAAATTTTTTGTCAAGATATTTCAAAGCTATTTATTCCTTTGTGACAAGTGCCATTCGAAAAATTCAAGAGAAAGTTCAAGTTTGAAATTTCAAGAGAAAATAGTGATTGAAAAGGCCGTGACTGTGTGTTGAACAGAGTTGTGTGGCGCATAGGAAGAAGGCGCGGCACACATGGGCCGCGCAGAGCCCCAAGGCCGAAATTCACCATCAATTTATCAAAAACTCAATTTGTTTCAGCTCAATTCTTCTCCAAGTAAGTTGACCAGGCATGTTCAGTAATCTCATTCATGTATGACGTGTTTAGAAGTGAAGACATTGGAGTTTAAATGGTGAAAGACTTCGACCTGTATCTATGATGGGAGCTGTGGATTTTGATCTTGTGAAAATGGTGCTTCATTACATCCATCATGTTGGACAAGAGCCAAAGGAAATCATTCACCAGATTTCTGAAGCAGTTGTGTATTTTCTCAAAGGATTCACATCAAAATGGATTTGGGGTCATTGATGCAATGGAACCAGCACAAAATGTGTTAGTTAGTATAGTAGAAAATCAGCCCACGAAGGAGCGCCCAGTATCAAAAGTCACTTGGCCGATTGAGCATGTTTCCAGATCGAATTTAAAGAAGTTTTACTCGGATGTTTTCATAGAAGGCGGTTATAAATGGAGTGTCATGATATTCCTCAAAGGAAACAACATGGACCACTTATCCATTTACTTAAATGTGGCAGGTTTCGCTACATTACCTTATGGTTGGAGCGGATATGTCTTTTTAAGTCTAGCTATTGTTAAATCAGATTCATCACAAGTTCACCGCCCAGAAATAAACACGACACTCGTTCAATGCCCAAGAGAGCGTGTGGGGATACCCATCATTCATGCCTTTACCTGATAGTCGATACACGATACTTTGATTGTGGAAGCAGGAGCCAGCACACCAAGGGTACTTGATTATTGGGTGTATGTTTCTAAAAAGAAGACGGGTTTTGTTGGGCTGAAGAATCAAGGGGCGACACGCTACATGAATTCTTTTCTTCAGACATTGTATCATATTCCTTACTTCATGAATGTTGTCTATCATATGCCCACAACTAAAAATGATATACCCTTAAATAGTATTTCATTGGCTCTACAAAACATGTTTTATAAAGTCTAGCACCATGACACCAGCGTTTCCACAAAAGACTTGACCACATCGTTTGGATTGGGCACACATGATTCTTTCGTGCAACATGATGTGCAGGAGCTAAACCGAGTACTCTGCAAAAAGTTAGAAGGGCACAACTGTTGAGGATACCATAAAGCATCTATTTGAAAGGACACCATATGAACTACATCGAGTGTATAAATGTGGATTATAAATCTACAAGGAAGGAATCATTCTATGATCTACAGTATGATGTTAGAGGTTGTCGAGATGTCTATGCTTCATTTAATAAGTATGTTGAAGTTGAACAACTTAATGGTGATAACAAATACCATGCAGAGTAGTATAGATTTCAGAAGGCAATAAAAGGTGTTCTTTTCCTTGGTTTTCCTCCCGTACTACAATTTCAGTTGAAACGTTGAATATGATTTCATGCTAGACACAATTGGAACGCAGTCGCAATTGGAACGCAATCACAATAACAATGATGGTCCCGAAAATAGACAGCCACAACATCATTACAAAAGTCATGATCTCAGCGCCAACATACTTTCTCTCAACATATGGAATTAAGTCATAATCGCGGTGAAAGTATTGATCGTGAAAGGATCTCCATGAAATTGCCATAGATATATTCCGTGATTTGTTTAAGACAGCCCAGACCAATGCATGGTTGGAAAACACCTATATCTTTTCGGCTGGAGCTGAATTTAAACGTATGTACACGTGTTCCTCAAAAACTATGTGGTTATCTCCATAATGGGCACGCAAAGGCTACCCTTTTAGAACAATACGTTGTTCAGAGGGATGAAGGGTGCATAATCATACGCTTTGATCTGGCTAAACAAAATAATGAATTTGTTGAGATTGGGTTGAACATGGTATTAAAGGAGAATTGCAGCTGGGTGCGTTCATTAAAGGAAAAATTTAATGGAAAACAATTTTTATTCAAAAATTAGTTTTTATGCAAATGACAAATGTAAAAAGAAAACTAAACAATTCGTAGAGCGGCCTCCAAATGGATAGTCCATCAGCAGAGAGTTGAGATATTGTTTAAGACAACTGGTCAAACTGAATATCGTTTGCCAGATGAGACTCTGGGAGGTGTTCAATTCAAATCGGACAATCATGATAAGGAAGGCTTTTATGCTAATATTTTTCCAGATACAGTTGAATGCAAAACTATGGCTGTTGAGGGGTACAAGGCACAAAGTGAGATGGTGATTGAACATCTTGACAGATTGATCAGTGCGTGGAAGAAAGCAAGGAATATGTTGTGGTTGAAAGTGTGCTTTTGAGTCTGAACTTTGTGATGGGGCTCATGAGAAGGCATCCATCAATTATGCATTGCAAATAAGGCGAAGCATTTAGAGCGCTTGGTAATTCGTTGCTAAGTATATGACCTTCTGTCCTACACAAAAAAAGTATGTTAAATACATTTATAATATCCATGTGATTCAGGATTACGTGTGTAAATGAGCTGGCCAACAGAGAGTTCCAAACGTCAATAATGTGGATCAAAGTGTTGCCTCTATGCTACAATATTTAGTTGTTTACGCATAAGAGATATAGGCGAAACACCTCTATAACCCAGTGATAAATACAGTAAGGAGTAGATGAAGAGTATCACAATGTTTGTGCTACAAATTCAATTAGATCGAAGGGTATGCTTAAACTTATTTAGAGACAAGGTCCTTTTGGGCGTTTCATGGCACTTGTTAACACTGATGGATCTGTCTCTAATTATAAAAATTGGTTTCAAACGACAAAAGAGAAGGTGAAAAGTCAAAAGCCCAATTAAATAAAGAATACCTACCATCGTCGAAAAATAGGAAACGATGGTCTATTTTTGACTTCAGTTACAATTCAGAAGGGATATACAGCTACAGTTCCTGCCTCTCCATTGGTCATCAGCAGAATTTGAGTAGATTTTGTAATGTGGCTCCTTCTAAGAAATGGATGATTGGCTTCCCAACTTCTGTTTGTTAATAATTAAACGGTCCCTTAGTTTTGGTCGATCCATTTCCCCATGGTAGAGTTTATTTATTGTATTATAAACCACTTTGTAAAAAAGGGGGGATTCTAAGAAAAAGTGTGGGAGAAAAAAACCCAGCACTATCACTGTACAGTTTTGACAGTGAAATAAATAAATGGTGCATATCTGATTTATAAGATTCTTGCGGTATGAGTTTTGGCATGTGTTTTTTCTCTCTATTTCATATGTATCCTATGGTGTTTTGTAGTTCATTCATGATCATTTCCAGCTGAATTCTTTTAAGTGAGAAAGGTAGAATTCAGTCATTTCTCTGCCTTGAGGAAGTGTTCAGTCTTTATGTGTTTTCTTCTGCCTAGAAAGGATTCATACATTAATGTCGTTTTCAGCTTTCTTAAACAGTGTTTTCACCCCATCTAAATTCTGTTCGATTGCTAAAACCTCATGCTTATCTCCCCTTATGAAATATCCTATGCCTTGGTTAAATCTCTGCTCATGCTGTCCTTGTCCCATATAGCCTGGCAACTTAGTCATTTAATCAAATATCCCTCATTCATATTCATTTACTAACCTAAAATCAGTTCCCATTTTAAGTCATCTCGGACTCTAATTTATCATTTTATCGAGATAGACCAGGAGAGAGCCCTCCCTTGTCCTCGTAGGGCTAGCTACGAGGCTGAGCTTGGTTTGATGTTGCCTTGAACCTCGCCTTACTTCAACTTGAGGAAGATTTGAGCACTAACATAGTGGCGACTCCGCTGGGGAAGAAAATGGTTTGCTTGTAGATTTTCTCGCCCGACTGCATATCTCAAGTTCAGATCTGATGGTTGATGGTGAACAATGATCAAACATAAGAAGACGGTTGAAACGATTCACCTGGTGACTCCTTTCACTGAAGAATCCAGCAAACAGTGCTTCATGGTGGCTCCACTATAGAGGGATCAAGAGCTTTGATATTTTTTAAAATGGAACGTATTGCAAGAAGATATGCTCCCATGAGCTGAGATCACATTCCAGGCTTTCCAAATAAAATTCTGAAGGTAGATTGGTCAAGGAATCTACCTATGTTTAAAGATTATGGTAAGAAGGACGCTGCTTTACATCTAGTCCGATTTCACATGCATATTCTCAAGTTGAAAGTTGATTTTCCCGAAGATTGCCTAATGAAGATATTCCTGGCCACTCTAAAAGGTGAAGCCCAATCTTGGTATGAAAATTTGCCCACTACTTGTATCTACTGTCTAAATGATTTTCATGCCCTGTTCATTGAGAAGTATGAAGACTCTTATCCAGCATTAAATTTAGTTCATGACTATTGCAAATACGTTGATGGTTTTATTGAAAGCCTTGAAAACTATTATGAAGATGATAATTTTGTGGATGATGAGATTATGGAGGCTCTATACGAGAATCCATTGCAGCAACATGAAGAGAACATAGAGAAGTACCATCAAGATGCTCAAGAAGCTTTGCAGCAGGATCAAGATCTAAGTACGGGGGAAGGTGAAGGAATTTTGCATCTTGACAATCAACAGGAATTACATGAAATGGATCAGCAGTATGAGGAAAAGCGGTATACTCCTTCACTTGAAATCAATGAAGACAATCACTGTTTGAGCAAGAGAAAACAAAAAATATTATCTCCTCTATCTGAAGACGAGATAGAGAAACTCTTGAACAGTCATATTCCAGCTCCAGTTAACACAGATCGGCAGTGTGCACATGGTCAAGAAGGTGATGGTGGAGCTTCTTCCTCTTCTGAAAAGATGACAATCCTGTAAGCAGCTTTATAGATCAACAAGTTGAAGATTTCCATATGGCTGCAAATGATGAAAGACAAAGTGTCGTTTCAGATCTGTGCATAGAAAAAGATGGCATGCCGGGAAGTCAAGTTTCAATTTCAGAATGTGATGAAATTAAGTCACCCATTTCAGATTCAGATCCAGATTGTGATGACCAAGAAAACATTGTATCGAATCCCATCAAGGGGAACTCTACTGTTGAAAACATCTGGAATAAGGAAGACAAATTTATGAATCCAAACTTTTTCATGTCATTAGAGCATTGCCTTCATAAAGAGGATCATAGTCTTATTTGTGAAAAGAGATCAACATCACATGAAATGGACAACATGTTTCTTCAACAGGAGGTAAATCTTCATGTTTTTCAGGATCCAATGGCAAATCTGTTGAAGTCAGCAGTGAAGGTGTTTATTGAAATATTCGGTGACGAAGGAGATCAGGATCAGTTAGCTTTTTAGATGCCCAGTTACAAGTATCTACTATTGACCAAGAGATCGGATCGGCAGATTCAATCAAGAAGGCATCTGCTTGATTGGTTACATTGGCATTTTGGTATAGTTTGATCGTATATTGCTTGGTAAGAAACACAGGTGAACATGTACTGCCACCAAGCTTTAAGTTTTAAGTTCAGGTCTTAGTATTTTTTAGTACAGTTTGTCGAGTCAGTTTTTCAGTCATTTCAGTTTCACAATTGAGTCAGTTTGAGTCAAGTTTTAGTCAATAAATGAGTCTAAGTCTGTGTTGGTTTGTCGAAATAATGACTCCATAGCCCAATGGATGAAGGCATTGTCTAGCTCTTCCAGAGATCTACTGTTCTTGGCACCTCCAAGGAGCTACCATCCCCCATTGGAGCCAATGTTAGAGTCAGTCTTGACAATCCTCCGCTAGAGATCAAAACTCTTTTTGCAATTCATTTGTAGGTGTCTCACTCGACTCACTTCGTTGCATTTTGCTAGGGGCATTCCATTGTCTGATGGAAGAGTTTGGTGTTCTTGCTTCCCTCATGCTTGTACCTACCCGAGCTAGTCAAAATTTCTCTATGTTCATCAATGTTCATTTTAGTCATTCATAGTCATTATGCTATTTTGGTCAAGAAGAGCTATTTTCAGAGTCTAGGTCTAGTGGTTGTTCTTCTAACATGTCAAATAATGCCTGTAGGCCATGAGGATGGTTTTTGAAGAGGTTCCTAGTTTAAAAGCTCATCATCAAACACATTTGAGGACATTTCTTGTTCAAAACTCTGTTTTGAATAAGAAATTGTCGAATTCATTTTTTGTAATAATCATGTATTTTTTCCACCATGGAGTTTTTAAAGCACGCTCTGGTTTTCCCTTGCCAAACATCAACGCCAACATCCTTGTAAAAAACAACCAAGTTCATCAGCTCAAAACTCATAAAATCAATGAGACAACCAAAGGACAGAGTTTCATTAAAAGACAAAGTATCATAGTCAAAAACATTATGAAGTGGGTTTTTGAAGAAGTAAAAATTTTGTCAAGATATTTCAAAGCTATTTATTCCTTTGCGACAAGTGCCATTCGAAAAATTCAAGAGAAAGTTCAAGTTTGAAATTTCAAGAGAAAATAGTGATTGAAAATGTCGTGACTGTGTGTTGAACAGAGCTGCGCGATGCATAGGAAGAAGGTGTGGTGTACGTGGGCCACACAGCACATTGGGCACTCCTCCATAGTGTAAAATTAACACTAGCATGGTGCACTCACCAAGCGCGGTGCACAGAGCCCCAAGGCTGAAATTCACCATCAATTCATTAAAAACTCAACTTGTTTCAGCTCAATTCTTTTCCAAGTAAGTCGACCGGGCCTGTTCAGTAATCTCATTCATGTATGACATGTTTAGAAGTGAAGACATTGGATTTTAAATGGTGAAAGACTTCGAACTATATCTGTGACGGGAGATGTGCATTCTTATCTCATGAAAATGATGCTTCGTTACATCCATCGTGCTAGACAGGAACGAGAGGAAATCATTCACCAGATTTTTGAAGCAGTTGTGTATTTTTTGAAAGGATTTGCATCAAAATGGATTTGGGGTCATTGATACAATGGAACCAGCACAAAACGCATTAGTTAGTACAGTATAAAATCAGCCCACGAAGGAGCGCCCAATATCGAAATTCACTTGGCCGATTGAGCATGTTTCCAGATCGAATGTAAGGAATTTTTACTCAGATGTTTTCATAGCAGGTGGTTATAAATGGTGTGTCATGACATTACTCAAAGGAAACAACGTGGACCACTTATCCATCTACTTAGATGTGGCAGGTTCCGCTACATTACCTTATGGTTGGAGTGGATATGGCTTTTTCAATCTGGCTATTGTTAAATTAGATTCATCATAAGTTCACTGCCCAGAAAGAAACATGACACCCATTCAATGCTCAGGAGAGAGAGTGGGGATACCCATTATTCATGCCTTTACCGGATATTCGATAGACGATAATTTGATTATGGAAGCAGGAGCCAGTGCACGAAGGGTACCTGATTATTGGGCGTATGATTCTAAAAAGAAGACGAGTTTTGCTGGGCTGAAGAATCAAGGGGTGACACGCTACATGAATTCTTTGCTTCAGACATTGTATCATATTCCTTACTTCATGAATGTTGTCTATCATATTCCCACAACTGAAAATTATATACCCTTAAAAAGTATTTCATTGGCTCTACAGAAGAAGTTTTATAAAGTCCAGCACCGCGACACTAACGTTTCAACAAAAGACTTGACCAAATCATTCGGATTGGGCACATATGATTCTTTCGTGCAACATGATGTGCAGGAGCTAAACCGAGTACTCTGCAAAAAGTTAGAAGGGCACAGCTGTTGAGGATACCATAAAGCATCTATTTGAAAGGACATCATATGAAGTACATCGAGTGTATAAATGTGAATTATAAATCTACAAGGAAGGAGTCATTCTATGATCTATAGTTTGATGTTAGAGGCTGTCGAGATGTCTATGCTTCATCTAATAAGTATGTTGAAGTTGAACAGCTTAATGGTGATAACAAATATCATGCAGAGTAGTATAGACTTCAGAAGGCAATAAAAGGTGTTCTTTTCTTTAGTTTTCCTCCCGTACTACAATTTCAGTTGAAATGTTGAATATGATTTCATGCTAGACACAATTGGAATGCAGTCGCAATTGGAACGCAGTCATAATAAAAATGATGGTCCCGAAAATAGACAGTCATAACATCATTACAAAAGTCATGATCTCAGCGCCAACATACTTTCTTTCAACATATGGAATCAAGTCATAATCATGGTGAAAGTATTGATCATGAAAGGATATCCATGAAATTGCCATAGATATATTCGGTGATTCGTTTAAGACAACCTAGACTGATGCATGGTTGGAAAACACCTATATCTTTTCGGCTGGAGCTGAATTTAAATGTATGTAGATGTGTTCCTCAGAAACTACGTGGCTATCTCCATACTGGGCACGCAAAGGCTTCCATTTTAAACCAATACGTTGTTCAGAGGGATGAAGGGCACATAATCATACACTTTGATCTGGCTAAACAGAATAATGAATTTGTTGAGATTGCGTTGCACGTGGTATTAAAGGAGAATTGTAGCTGGGTGCGTTCATTAAAGGAAAAATTTTAAAGGAAAACCATTTTTATTGAAAATTTAGTTTTTATTTATATGACAAATGTAAAAAGAAAAGTAAAAAATTCACAGAGCGGCCTCCAAATGGATAGTCCATCAGCAAACAACTGAGATATCTTTTAAGACAACTGGTCAAACTGAATATCATTTGCGAGATGAGGCTCTGGGAGGTGATCAATTCAAATCAGACAATCGTGATAAGGAAGGATTTTATGCTAATATTATTCCAGATACAGTTGAACGCAAAACTGTGGCTGTTGAGGGGTACAAGGCACAAAGTGAGATGGTGATTGATCATCTTGACAGTTTGATCAGTGCGTGGAAGAAAGCATAGAATCTATTGTGGGTTAAAGTGTGCATTTGAGTCTGAACTTTATGATGGAGCTCATGAGAGGGCATCCATCAATTATACATTGCAAATGAAGCGAAGCATTTAGAGCGATCGGCAATTCGTTGCTAAGTATTTGACCTTTGGTCATGCACAGAACAAGTATGTTAAATACATTTATAATATCCCGGGGATTCAGGATTACTTGTGTAAACGAGTTGGCCAACAAAGAGTTCAAAAGGTCAATAATATTCATGTGGATCAAAGTGTTGCCTCTATGTTACAATATTTAGCTGTTTACACATAAGAGATATAGGCGAAACACCTCTATAACCCAGTGACAAATACAGTAAGGAGTAGATGAAGAGTATCACAATGTCTGTGTTGCAAATTCAATTAGCTTGAAGGGTATGTTTAAACTTATTCATAGACAAGGTCCTTTTGGGCGTTTCATGGAACTTGTTAATACTGATGGATCTATCCCTAATTATAAAAATTGGTTTCAAACGGAAAAAGAGAAGGTGAAAAGTCAAAAGCCTAATTAAATGAAGAATACCGACCATAGCCGAAAAATAGGAAATGATGGTCTGTTTCTGACTTCAGTTACGATTCAGAAGGGATATACAGCTACAATTCTCGCCTCTCCATTGGTCATCAGCAGAATTTGAGCAACATTTGTAACGTGGCTTCTTCTAAGAAACGGGTGATTGGCTTTCCAGCTTCTATTTGTTAATAATTAAACGGTCCCTTAGTTTTGGTCGATCCATTTCCTCATGGTAGAGTTTATTTATTGTATTATAAAACACTTTGTAAAAAGGGGGGGAGTTCTGAGAAAAAGTGTGGGAGGAAAAAACCCAACACTATCACTGTACAGTTTTGATAGAGAAATAAATAAATGTTGCAGCTCTGATTTATAAGATTCTTACGGTATGAGTTTTGGCATGTGTTTTTTCTCTCCGTTTCATATGTATCCTATGGTGTTTTGCAGCTCATTCATGATAATTTCTAGCTGACTACTTTTAAGTGAGAAAGGTAGAATTCAGTCATTCCTCTGCCTTGAGGAAGTGTTCAGTCTTTATGTGTCTTCTTCTGCCTGGAAAGGATTCATACATTAATTCCCTTTTCAGCTTTCTTAAACAGTCTTCTCACTCCATTTAAATTCAGTTCGATTGCTAAAACCTCATGCTTATCTCGCCTTATGAAATATCCTATGCCTTTGGTTAAATCTCTGCTCATGTTGTCCTTGTCCCACACAACCCAACAACTTAGTCATTTATTCAAATATCCCTCATTCATATTCATTTACTAGCCTAAAATCAATTCCCATTTTAAGTCATCTCTGACTCTAATTGATCATTTTATCGAGATAGACCTGGAGAGAGCCCTCTCCTGTCCTCGTAGGGCTAGCTACGAGGCCGAGCATGGTTTGATGCTGCCTTGAACCTCTCCTTCCTTTAGCCTGAGGCAGATTCGAGTGCTAAAAGAATGCACCTCATTAAGGGTGGAGGCCCGAATACAACTCTCTTCCCACTCTTTTGCCTCCACCACCTATCTAACCACAACCGTTACCTCATTCTCTACCAAAGTAACCCCAAGTACCTGCCCAACCAAATCTGAACATGAATAATAGATAGGCTCAACAAGTGTATAGTGAGGAACCATCATGCCCGACTTATGCTGTGGAGATTCAATAAATTAACCTTCGATTTGGGAAAGTTCTCCCAGATAGCCAGCGTCCACCCAGGGAGGTTGAGAAAGATAAAGAGGAAGGTGAACCTAAAGCAATTCACCCTTTCCTAAGAGACTATCTGTGACAGTCCAGCCTACCCCAGATGAAACTGATCTCTTGGGAGAATTGAAACATTTATGTGTGAAGATACAACTTCTCCAAGCCATAAAAGATGTGCCTATCTAAGATATGTTGATCAAAGAGAAGTTCTTTAGGCATCTAGGAAGGCGCAAGAGAGATGATCCAATCATCATTGTCATATGGAAACTGTCTGACCTGATGTTAGGGTAGGTAATTTGTCCAAAATATCTGGACCCTAGAAGCCCAGTGGTTGATGTCCACATCAATGGCACCATAACCCAACACAGCTTGATTGATATGGGAACTATCATTTATGTGATGACAAAGGACACAATGCTCAAACATAACCTCCGGGGCTCCTTGAGGAAGACCACAACCATGCTACAGTTAGAAGACCTCTCCACTGTGACCCTAAGGGGATTCTGGAAGATCTGATGGTCTCCTTTGATTCTTGAGAGTACCCTACTGATTTCTCAGTTCTCCAACCAAAGGCAACGCTCACTGGGTATCCTCTCATTTTAGGAAGCCCCTAGTTGGCTACCGTCGATGCCTACATCAGCTGTTGAGCTAGGAACATGACCATAAAGAATGGACACATGTCCAAATAGTTAATCCTATATCCTCCTACCCAACCCTTTCTAGAACACAATATACCTCTTTGGTTGGAGGAGGAAGATGAGGATGATATGATTGAAAATATGGTTCAGAATCCACCTCCCAATGTATGACCATTAGAGGACATAGTAAGAGAAACCCGAAACAACCCCTCAACTGATCTATGTGAAGCCGACTCCACTCCTCTCTCTGTTAAGAAGATAGAGTTCGGCCCAGAAAGAACCTTGAAAATCAATCTATCCTTATCAACTTCCCAGGAGAGGGAACTGTGTAGCCTGCTGAGAAAACACCTAGATGCCTTCACCTGGAGTTATAAGGAGATGAACGGAGTGTACCCTTTAGTATGTAGTCATCATATATACATCAAGGAGGATTACAAGCCAGTCAGACAGCCTCAAAGGAGGATGAATCCAACACTTAAATATATTGTTAAGGAAGAACTGCATAAATTGCTTGATGCAAGATTCATCTATCCCATCTTTGACAGTGAATGGGTCTCTCCTTTGGTGCTAGTGCCAAAAGAAAATGGTAAGTGGACAACCTGTGTCGACTATTAGGAATTGAACAAAGCCACTAAAAAGGACCATTTTCCTTTACCTTTCATAGATCAAGTGTTAGACAGTCTGGCAGGGAAAAAGTTTTTCTCTTTCCTAGAGGGGTTTAGCGAGTACAATCAGATTCAAATCAGCCTGGAAGACCAAGATAAGACCACGTTTACTTGTGCTTGGTGTACCTTTGCATACAAGGTCCTTCCTTTTGGTTAGTACAATGCTCCAACCACTTTTCAAAGAGTGGTATTGAGTATATTTTCTGAACTAGTTCATGATGCAGTAGAAATATACATGGATGATTTTAGTCCTTATGGCTCTGAATTCTAGGAAGCTTTGTCTAAGTTAGGAAAAGCTTTGGATAAGTGCATTGAGATGAACCTATCCCTCAGTGCAGAAAAATGTGAATTCTTAATGATTGAAGGAGCCATGCTAGGTCATGCAGTATCCCAACAAGGACTGCAGGTGGACCTCGACAAAATTGCCATCATCCAAATGGTCCCACCTCCTCAAAAGGTGAGAGATGTTAGAAGTTTCCTAGGCTTAGCTAGGTATTACAGGAAATTCATTAAATATTTCAGCAAGCTAGCCTCTCCTTTGTTTCGCCTGTTAGGCAAAGATGTCGAGTTCATATGGTCAGAAAATTGTCAAGAAGCCATATATACGTTGAAGAGCAAGCTTGTGACTGCCCCAATTCTGAGAGGCCCAAACTGGGCCCTACCTTTCCACATTCACACAGATGCATCGAACAAAGAAATAGGAGTTGCCTTAGGAAAAATTGATGAAAGGTTACCTTATGCCATATACTTTATAAGAAAAAACTTGTCAAAGGTTGAGTTAAAGTATATAATTACCGAGAAGGAACTCCTACCTGTCGTGCGTTTCTTAAACAAATCCAGACATTATATCACAGGCTATCAAACCTTTGCGCACACTGATCATGGTGCAATTAGATATTTCATGAACACACGAGATGTATATGCTCACATTATTAGATGGTTCCTTTTACTGCAATAGTTTGATTTGACCATTATTGATAAGCTTGGTAAAGAAAATGTTGTTGCTGACTTTTTTTCTAGAGTAAATTTTCCTGTAGGTGAAGAAGAAATGGTGGATGACCAAATTCCAGATGAAAACCTATTTTTTATCTTAGTACTCTCCCCATGGTTTGCTAATATAGCAAACTACTTGGTTTCGACACAGTTGCCACAACACTTGTCCTCAAAAGAGAAGAGAAAGATAGTAACGAAAAGTGCCCATTTCACCTAGATTGGAGGCAATGTCTTCAAAATTGGCCTAGATCGGATCTTGAGAAGATGTGGCAGGGAGGAGGAAGTCTTTAACATCCTCCTGACCTATCATGATGGGCCTTGTAGAGGTCATTTTGCAGCAAAAAGAACTACCTTCAAGATATTGCAAGCAAGCTACTACTGGCCAACTCTTCATCAGGATGTGAGTAGATATACCAACCAGTGTGATCAGTGTTAGAGGATGGGGAAACCTACTCCAAAGGATGAGATGCCCATGCAACCTCAAGTGACCCTTGAGCCATTTGAGAAGTGGGAAGTGGTATTTGTGGGTCCTATCAGCCCTACTTCAAATTAGAAACAATACATCATTGTGTGCATCGATTACCTGACAACATGGGTAGAGAAATATGCAATCAAAGAAGCGATAGAGGAAAAAGTAACTAAGTTTTTGAGACAGAACATATTCTACAAGTTCGGGTATCCAAGAGAGTTGGTCATAGATCAAGGTAGTGAGCTCACTTCCAATTTAGATGATGACCTTATCACACATCATAGAATCAAGCACAGGACTTCGACCCCTTACCATCCACAAGCCAATGGGTAGGTGGAGGTCACTAACAGAGCATTGGAAGGGATCTTGACCGACATAGTGAGTAGCTACAGAAAAGTCGGGGCAGACAAATTAGTTGAGGCCACTTGGGCCTACAACACAACATGGAAGATGACCACAAGGTTCACAACCTATGAGCTAGTCTATGGGATGAAAGCTTTGTTTTCAATATAATATGAATTCAATACCCTAAGGATGGTAGCCCAACTGGACCTAGACCTCAGCCATGCACAGAAAGAAAGATTACTTCAGCTCAATGGATTGGATGAACACAGGTTGCAAGCCCTTCTCCATACAGAGGTAGTTCAACTTCAGAGAAAGATATGGCATGACAAAAATATCAAGGAGAAGCAATTCCAAGAGGGGGATTTTAAAGGCAAGCTGGGGAAAAGATGGTTGGGACCCTACATTGTGGATAAATGCAATGAAAATGGTTCAGTTCTAATCAGAACCATTGATGATGAAGCCATCTCCATGCTTGTCAATCGACACTAGTTGAAAGTATAGAAGAAACCCCTCTCCAAGCGGGAGTTCATTAAA
This sequence comes from Pinus taeda, assembly GCA_000404065.3. NCBI lineage: Eukaryota > Viridiplantae > Streptophyta > Pinopsida > Pinales > Pinaceae > Pinus > Pinus taeda. The sequence goes on along the minus strand of APFE030430372.1, from coordinate 6,448 downwards.
GATCTGAATAAGACAGTGATGGTAGTGGAGCATGTCTTAGTCTCCACTTCACCCACTCACTAAAGAAAAAGAAAAGAGAAATAAAAAAAAGGACTCAAGTGAAAACCTCCATGAGGCGCTTGAGTCCCATCATTGGGTTGAAAACATCTTCTGAGGCAACCCAGTGATTTGATCAAAGGAAGAGAGAAAGATAAGGTCCCTTCATGAAAGCCTCCCTTGGAGGCACTGATGGTAGGAAATTAGGGTGAAAACTTCCCTGAGGCGCCCTAGTTTTTTTCAAAAAAAAAAAGAGAGAAAAGGAAAGTGAAATCTCATTTGCATTGCAGGTTGCAAGAGGACTACAAGAAGTAGAAGAAGGTGCTAAGGGAACCTTGACATCCACACCAATACCTATCCTACCTTCCCACACCTTTCTCCATCATTTTTGGCATTTATTTCACCCCACTGTGCTTCTTTTTTCAAAAACTATGTTTTCTACAGGAGGCTCTGTGTTTTCTACAAGAGGCTCCTGTAGGAATTACAAAGAGCCAGGAATGGATTTAAAAGGAAGCTTGAGAGATAGCAAAGCTTCATAAAGAACCTATAAAGCCTCCTATAGTCTTCAACCTCCTTTCCATAATTTCCAAGATTGCATCAAACCCCAAGCATCATTCTTCTTCCTGCCCAAGAAAAACACAGAAAAAAAGTAGTTTTTAGGAAAAGAAGAAAACAAAAAAATTAGAGAGGAAGCAATACCATCCACCTCACCTAAAGTCTACTTATTACCTCTCCATCTCTATCTACATCTATGGCATCCTCCTCGAAGCTCCAAGCATAGAAAGAAGCTAAAGTTTCAAGGGAAGATGATCTGGATCTTGGGGGAGGCCCCCAAGATCTAAGAGATTGAAATGGATCTTGGGAGGAGAAACCCCCAAGATCTGAAAACTTGAAATGGATCTTGGGGGAAAGGTCCCCAAGATCTGAAAACTTGAAATTTCCAGAAAAAAATAGGAGAATGCCCAATAAACAAAACCACAAAGAAACTTTTTATTAAAACCCAAGTGGAAATAAACCAGCTAGGGCAATGGTAGCTTATCTCTGAGAAGAGATGTGGCAGCTACATGCCTCTGAACTGTAAAAGCTACATTGTGGCGGACAATCTATCCTTTTACAAGATGTGACTTTTTACTTATAGTATTTTTCTAGTTACAATACCATGGGTCAATTCCATGGGTGAATGAATACCATGGGCGGATTTTACAATACCACGGGCAGATGCCATTTACAATACCATGGGTCAATTCCATGGGTGAATGAATACCATGGGTGGATTTTACAATACCACAGGCGGATGTCATTTACAATACCATGGGTAAATTCCATGGGTCAATACCATAGATAACCAATACAAGGGGCCATTTTCCATTCGGATCAGAAGAAAAAGCTACAGGAGCTCCTGTAGGAGTTCCTGTAGTAGCTGATCCCATCAAAACCTAGCACTAGCAGTAGAAAAATGCACACATGAAGGTTGAGAAGGCACCTGAAGCTTAGACCCAGCCAAAGAAGAACCTACACAAGACACAACCACACATCAGCAAGTAGACAACAAGCATCAAATAAATCAAGGCATGCAGCAGAGAGAGAGCCACAACACCTCAGAACAAATACATTCTGATCACAGGTAAGTAACTAACCCACTCCTTTGTTTGCATTTGTGTAATTAGAGCTCATGCAAAAGAAAAGAGATGGTTGAGGTTGAATAAGGGAAAGGTGGCCAGTTAAGTTGGTCGCCTTCATCTAGCTTACTCCACTCATATGAAATGTCACCCACACGTGCACACAGTCAACTCAAGAAAGATGTCAAGGATAGGTAGTGGAGGAAGAGTCAACTTCGATGCAATCATGAGGGATGATTATGAGGAGGGACCATTATGATAAGGTAGGTGGGGAAAAATGGTTCGAATATGGCCAAAGTATACTTTTCCATCTCAACCCCCCATCACCAGAAATATACATAAAGGGAAATACGTGCTCCTCCTCGAGCACTCTCGCCACCTTTTCCTTCATTCTCTCCTCGTAACATAGTTACAACAGTCTCCTTGTGCCCCCACAGCATGATAACCATCATCCTCCATTGATCTCTCCCATATTCCTACTCTCGACATTTTCTACAATAGCACTTACAGGTTCTACATGAGCACCTACAGGAATTCTACAAGTGGGACATTAGGCTTCTACAAGAGGGGTAGTGAGTTGTTTTGAAGGGGGAAAACATGAATTTTAGCACGATTTTTGGTCTAAGGAGGTAGGTTCCATGCATGCTCCCATTTAATATCAACGTATGGAAATAGTGGTTTCAATTTGAGGAGGAAATGCATAGAAAATTTCTTCTTATTTAAAAGAAAAAAAGAAGAAGAAGAAAAAAAGAACACAGTCTCCTTTGTTTCTCTGTTTTTCTAAAAAATTGTTGTCTCCCTCTCTACATTTTGGTTTACCAAAAGCATATAAACAAAATGACAGGAGTATTTATGAGAAATGAGCCCACCAACTCCAGCAGGCTCCATGCACATCCACAAGTGGTGGACATCTTGACAAGGGAAAATTGGATGAATTTCTTTGAGAAATTCTAAGGGTTTGATGAGGAGATTTCCCAAGAGTTTGCGCTCTCTTTGGTACCCCACATAAGAACTCATGCCACTATCACCTTTAGAGGTATTTTCATGGAGATAACTCTTGAATTTACCAGTAGGGTCACTACCCTTCTTCTTGGGCTACCTTGGAGTAAGAATGAGAAACCAATTGGCCAGGTTGCCAAGAAAAACGTTTTCCAAAATAGTGAAACCCCTGTAGAGGATAAAAATGGGATTATAAGGGCTAGCATACCATATCCTTGGGATGCGATTAGCTACCAAATAATGAAATACATTTCCTATGAGGGAAGGTACAACATTGTCTATGGTTATCACTTTAGAATCCTTCATGAATTAAGGTATGGCATGGACACTCTAACCCCTCAAAAGCATAGCATCCCCTACTTCCTCCTATAGTTCCTCATTGACTCCAACACTAAAGTTCAAGTAGGGAATTCAGAGTAGCTAGCTCACCATGGATTAATCAAAATTCTAGTGGAAGAATTCGTCCATATATTTACACTCCCTATAGCATGGGAAGTCTTCTGAAACATGACAACTGAGGATGACATAAAGGCCCTAACCTACACTCTTAGTCTTACTGGTAGTGAGGAGGAAGATCATTAAGGGGGAGAAGGTGAAGCCAGTGGTGATTTAGCAGAACAAGAAAGGAAGGAATAAGAAACTAAGTTAGAGGAGGAGAAAGTTGAAGAAATAGAGAAGGAAGAAATAAAGAAAACCAAGACAAAAAAAGAGACAGAAGGAGGAGACAAGGAGGCAAAAAAGGCAGAACAAGGAGAAGGGTCCCCTGAGACTCTGGAAAGGGAGGAAAAAACTACCCTCACTACCCTCAGTGCACCAATCTAGCCAAAGAAAAAGAGGAAAAGGTAGGAATCCGTGTATTTCAGGGCTAGGAAGAGCACAAGAATCAAAATAGGAAAACCGCAACCCTCTTCAAAAGTGCCAATTACAATTGAAGATTCAACCTCTTCCCAAGGAAAATAATCCCCTTCCAAGGAACCTATCACATATGAAAGGGGGACTCCTAGATCTCCAACTAATCCAGGTGGATGTTGGTGGCCACCCACCTATACCATTTGGACCCCCGCAACTGTCTCTTTCAGTTTTTCAGTTTCCGTAATTGTAGCACAATTTACTATTTTAGCAGTTTTTCGGGTCCTGAATTTCTGGAGCTGTTTTGAGGCCCTAAATGACATTTTTTGGGAAATCTAGGGGCAACATGGGTCCATGGACCGATGTTTCCCTTCCCAAAGTGGTAGCTCTCAGATAGATATTTCTAATGAGCTATCATACGTTTCAAACGGAGATCATATGCCAAAGCTACGACCCCGGGAAATTGATGTACCAATTTACCCAAAATGGGGCCCACAATTTGGCATTTCATCCTCTAGGGTTAAGTTTTGGAATGTGAAGGGTTTTCCATTGTTTCTCAACAATAAATAGCCCTTCGAGCCTCATTGTAACACAGTTTAGAAGGGTTCAGGGGCATGTAGCCACATATCTCTTCTCAAAGATAAGCTACCATTGCCCTAGCTGGTTGACTTCGAATTCTGGTTGTAAGCATATTTCAGTATTTTCCATTAATGAAATGAAGTATTATTTCCACTGCATATTTGTGTATATGGTTATCACTGTATTTTATTACGTTCCTGTTTAAATCTGGATCAGTGGTATCAAAGTGGTCTACTTTTTCTTTGTTTTTCTTTGCATGGCCCCAACGAGGTCGGGATATAAGGAGTTAGGGCTTGAACTAATTGAACCTTTGCAAGACCAACCTCACAAGTCCTGACGGCCTCCCATGGCAGATGAAAAGAAAGACGAGGGGGCAGGAGATCCTATCAAAATCTTTCTCGAAGAAGCCCTCGAGCGACAACGGAACGCGATGATGGACAGCTTTGCCCAGATCCTTCAGCAGCTACCCAAAGGTGACACATCGACTTCCAGCAGCAACTCTGGAAACGCCACGCCCTTTAAGGTACAAGTTAATTTTGAAATCCCCATATTCGAGGGTCAGATAGATGCAGATGTGATAGATAAATGGTTAAATCGGCTAGAAGGGTATTTTATGTTCATGAAATTTCAAGTCGGGAAAAGATTGTTTTTGCTCTTCTCAAAGCAGCCCCCCACGTCAAGGACTGGTGGGAAACCTACTACGAGTAGAAGGATGAAAGCGCAAGTTCACTATTTTTAGCTGCACCCACTTGGGACTCATTTCGAGATGCCATCAAGGAGTAGAACTACCTTGTCAAAAGCTATGAGGACAAATACATCAAATGGACCACACTGCGGCAGGGACGAGACCAAGATGTGCCAGAGTTCACAAAAATTTTTCATACCCTTCGCACACAGTTGGGTATCAAAGATTCTGAGCTACATCTTGTACTCAAATGCTGTGGCTTCCTGCACAGATACATCCAGGAAGAGATGGAGTTCTTGAACATCTCTTCACTCGGCACAGCATACCGATATGCTGTCAAAATCGAGCAAAAGTTCAGACAAAAGAAGCGAGACTTTGGATCTGCAAATCCGAAGCCCAAAGGACAAAGCCAAGGCGGGGTGACCCAAGGCAACCCGTCGAAGCCGCAAGAAAAAAACAACACCACGAAACTGAAGAAGGACATAGGAAAGTGGTGTGAGTTCCACAAGAGTCCCACTCATAACACAAGTGAGTGTCAGACCAAGCAGTCACTGGTGGATGAGTTGAAGGCTTCCGAATCAGATGCATGTTCTGACCCTGAGCCAGAACCCAACAAGGGGAATGGCAAAGGGAAGCAGATCATTGATGTGGATCCCAGTGCCATTGCTGCCACTGCCAAAATCCAAAAGAATGAGCCCGAAGAGCCAGAGGAGGGGGAACGTCTTTTCCACTCACAGATGTGGGTGAAGGGTTTGCCGCTGCAATTCATTGTCGACAGTGGCAGCCAAAAGAACCTCGTTTCAGCAGAGGTCATGAAACGGTTGGGCCTACCGACTACACCACACCCACAGCTGTACAGTATCAGGTGGCTTCATGAAGGATGAGATCTCAAAGTTCGCCAGTAGTGTCACCTTCCCTACAGCATCAAACTATTCACAGATGAGGTATTATGTGATGTTACACCTCTAGATGTTTGTGATGTATTATTAGGCCAGCCATACTTGTGGAGGTGACATGCTGTGTATGATTCAAGGCCTCGTGCTCTCACTATTTCTTTGAGTAATTCATTATACAGGATACCGGAGGTAGCCCCACCTACCGCCACATCTTTGATCACTGCTAAGAAAGGCAGCAAGCTCATCTCCCAAAGCAGGAAATTCACTTGTCTGGTTCACTCCCAAAGTAAGGGGAAGATTGTCACCACATCCATGACCCCCGCAAAGGGTTCCTCCACACAACAGCAGAAGCAAAGGGATACAGTCATGACAGAAAATGGGAACAACTTCTCCTCACCCATAGGGGTACCACACAAGTTTCAGGTGGGCAACAAAGTTAGGTTACATCGACAGAAAGAATGCCTTACCAGAACCCATCAGAAACTCAGACCACTTCGACAAGGTCCTTATAACAGTATCAAGGCTATGGGGAATAATGCTTTGGAGCACATCATTCCTCCATTCCTTCGCCTACACTAAGTGTTAAATGTGGACTGTCATCGACCATGCTTCCCACCATTACTGGACACACCAGAGATTGCAGGACAAGTTCAGCAGATGGAGGAACTCGACGCAATGGGGACCATTGCTTCCTAAGGGGGGAGGAATGATCCAGGTGGATGTTGGTGGCCACCCACCTATCCCATTTGGACCCCCGCAACTGTCTCTTTCAGTTTTTCAGTTTC